>WTSP01020689.1:27500-63236 GCA_025331215.1 Actenoides lindsayi | reverse complement strand
TTGTTCCATCCAGTGAGTGTAAACCAGAAAGAACCCTTGTGCCCTGAGCCCGTGGCAAAGAACCAACACACAGAGTAAAGACCAAGCCCCAAAGCAAAAAAAAAAAAAAAAGGGTTAATTAATTCTACATCTTGTTCCTCTTTCTATAGTCAAAGATGTAGAGCTCTACGAACATTGCTTTCAGATCACTTTATTGACTAGTCTCTGTACGGTCATTTATTTTAGAGGACTGATGTCACATTTAGCATTATATCAGCTGACATATTGTAGACATTTTCTTCCAGAAATGGCTCTTTAAGGCTGAGTGCAAGAGGTTAAGATGCCTGACGGAAACTAACTTTATGACAGCGATGTTGTTCTTTATTCATACAACAGTCTCAATAATTCCAAATTAGTTTAAAGTTTACGCGCCCACATAAAATACCTCAGTGTGTGTATGTATGCATACATGCATGCAGCAATTCATGGGCTAAAAAAAGATCTAAATTCTATTCCATGGCACCTACCTCCAAGGTGAAGGGTACTCAGCTTTAATAAAAAGCAAATTATTTTTAAATATAAGGAAGATTTTTCTACCCTATCAATGTATCTTCATTAGATCGCGAAGACATTCCAGACTAAAACCTGAAGTTCACTAGCTTTGGGTGGTTTCTGTTTTGGTTGTCACTTTGGTTTATTGTAGATTTATCAAACTGATTATTGCATTAGTTTTGTAAATACAGTCCTCTAGAACAGACACAGCAGCATGCAGCTGAGTGATCCCTGATAATAAAAAGGGGATAACCCGCCCCCCCCCAACCCTGTTAAATGCAATCTCCTTTAAAATCACCAGGTAGAAATTGTCATTACCATTTTCTGCCTGAACGTGTTTCAGCATTTGTTACTATTTCTTCCATAGCAAATTCTTGCAGAAAAACTTGAGGACAGACATAAGCAAACGTTTCAATACAGTTTAGCTTTAGAATTGTTCTTTTTCTTTTAATGTGCCTGTAACCACAGGCAGATATGTGTTAAGGCTGATATAATTGCTGTGGATTTCTGAACGGGAAAGATCTTCTGAAGTTACCAAAGTATAAACAGGCAATTTACTGTGAGAAAGCGTGTCCAGGGATTAATGGCAAAATTGCATCCACTTTTCCTCTGCTTAGTGAGAACTATATTTACAATCATTGTACGCAAACTATGCGCAACGTGCCAGCTCGACTAAGATGCAACGAAGGGGCTTAACAAATACCAGCATTGCTTACATGAAGTAACGGCCAGTTTATCTTTGTACCGAACTCGTCTAAAATACAAAGACAGAAGCCCTTGGCCTTTTGGGACAATTCTCTAGCACCTTAGCAGAATGAAGGTCTAGTCTTTACTGCCGCGTACTGTAACCTGCTGCTATTGGCAAGGAGCAGATTTTACACTGACCATGTTCTCCGGCTGCTTTTAGTGTCGCTTCAGGATGTGTCGATCCAAGGGGGTTACGCACAAATCGTCGCCGGCGCCGCAAGTCATCTTCCCAGTAGTCAAGGCGCCAGAACTCACGAGGACGACTACAATGAAACAGAGGAGCCACATATGTTAGCAATTATCAAACAGCATGGTAGCGCTGAATTTCTGCATAAAGCTCTCCTTGTTTGCGCTGCTTTTGCCCCTTTTTTTTCTTCCCCCCCCCTTTTTTTTCCTCTCTCTCTCTCTTTTTTTTTTTTTTTTAACCTCCCCCCTTTCTGCAATCTTTTACTTAGGTATGTCCTTGAAAATAACAATATCACCTTCCAGTCTAAGGAACTCCTTTCCCTTTTTTCTTGGAAGGTGAAATGAGCACTAAATACATCATTTTGAAATGAATTGCTGACAGTGTGATCAGTTTCCCCACACTCTAGTGGCATGTGCTCCGATTTCAGCCTCATTTCAGCCTCAGCAGGGCACCTTTCTCAGTGACTGCATTTATAAACCAGAATAGGGAAAAGGCTATTATAAATATGGTATAGCATTACCTATATTAATCAAAGTCTGTCCCCCTTCATTTTTCTTCCTAATTTGTGCCTTTTTGCACAAGGTCACTAAATCATACCATGAATTCTTGGTCCAGAAAGTGTTAACTTTAATGAATACCTCAGTTATGTATGTGATAATAAAATATTACTCTGTTTAGATGTGCAGGAATTTAATTAAAATAATCTCTTAAAATATTCATTACATTTAGCCCCTGAGGCTTAGAACAACACAAGAAAATGCATTTCTTTTCCATTTACTGTTTTTAAATAAACCATTCCAGGAGAGTGAAACAGCAATCTATTTTCGAGCAAATCAGATTGGATTTCTGGTTTATGTAGTTGCGTTTTTACATTTAATTAAAAACTACACGTTATGATGTGTAATAATTGCTATATTGAAGGCATACTTTTAAAAAATTACATCTAGAAAAGGTTATATCAAATGCATTATTTTCCATTGTATGCTCCAAATACACGTAGATCTTTTTAATATGGTCATATATATGTGCCAGTTACTATCTTGTTAGATGATCATGAAGGAATGCCACTGTAAAGCAGTATTTTAGCCCAGAGAATGTACAAAAAAAGTCAATTTCAGGTATATAACAAATAAACGAAACAGGAAATGCCTGAAGCATAGAATAGCCAGGAAAGCCTGAAAACCTGTATGCCCAAATTAAACCCCCCTCTGATTTTGTTTGTAAACGGAGTTACTATTAAAACAATAGCCAAAACAGCATCTATATTCCAGTTGTGGTCCAGGAGCTAATAGAAAGTCTGCCTGTCAACGCTGACAAATGAATAGCCACGACTAATTTGCAGATCACAACATTAAAAATACCTGATATCTACATTCTTCGTTTTGAGGTCTAAAGGAAGAAATGAGTTCTATTTAAGGTTAATAAAGGTTTCAAATAAGCACGGTAACAAAAGCCAGACTAATCTGCATAACCCTACTCTCAAACACAAATATTCTTATAAAAATGGAGCCTGTCTTTACATCTGCCCTCATTAAAATTCTATACCTTTTTCTAACCCCCAAGGAAAAAAGAAAATCATCAGTTTCCTGATTTCTTTCTTTGTTCCTGAAAAATACTTAAGTATTGGAATCAAATGCTCCAGTATCTTATTTTCACACTTTATCCGTGTTGCAATCATGCTAAAAGTTTAATGTTTTTATTATAAAACCCAATGATTTTGGAATAATTAACCAAAGAAAACTTATCAACCAAAGGAAGATATGGGTTTATTCAAAGGTCAATTAGTAACTTAAAAATTGCCCATTAGTGATTACTGGGGGGGGAGGGGGGGTAAAAAAAAAACAACCCAGAAAAAAGGCAGAACACAGCTGGCTATGTGCATGCCTTTGATAGTCGTGGAGCATGGATAGGCACTTCATCATTCTGCCTTCCTACATTTATCTGTTAAAATTATTATCAAATATCAGCCAGGATGCAGTCGTGAATCACAGGCTGCTCCTCGTCTTCAGGGGAATGATACAATGAGGGTCTATTCATCAGTATGGCAATCGGCACAAGTAATTAGTTCCCTAGACTGAGATCTCCTACAAAGCTTATTTCGGTCAGCACCACAAACATATGACAATGAAAAGCTAATGGAAGCCGCTAAAATTTGTTAACCTCTTCTGCCATCAATCCTGCTGGTATTCCGTGCTACCGTATTATGCAAAGATGGTAAATTATTAATTTGTCATTCATCTATCTCGCTACAGTTTTGATAGAATTAAGTGATGCCATTCTTCTGGATAGCAATTACAATTATACCACGTTACGGAACTGTGCGAAAATTATTAGGAAAAAATAGGTAACAATGATCAGGCACAAAGTATTATCCTGAAAGGTAATGTATCTTTGGTTCCCGACTGTTATTTTCAGTTCAGCGTATGAAATTTGCATAGGATGCCATCTCCTTCAGCAGTGCCATTGATGATTCACAAACAACAACTTAACAACTCTCTATTTGGGTATTTCTAACTATTTGCAAGCACTGCATTATGAAGTAAAACGTATATATATGTGTGTGTGTGTATGTTTATACTATCTATGCAGACAAAAATATGCAACAAAAACCTGCACAGCTGAAATTGTTGTCTAAATCTTACAAGTGAGCCATTTTTTGAGGGCAGCTACTGGGACAGATGCACCTTAGTACCAATACAAGCCAGTATACTACATAGCTACTCTAGAACAACTAGCTTACTAGCGAGATCAATTAACCACTGCAGTTACATCCCTAAAAGGCAACGCTGTACCTGTGCAGACTTTGTACCTCTGCAGCCAGGGCTAGACAGACCCAAATACTGCTCTGCCCCAGGCAGAAATCGCTGCTGACAGACTGAAGGATTATGAAGCAAAGGGCCAAATTTTGGGAACGTTATAATGCTGTTGACTACAGGGGACATTTGACAACAGAAGTTTCCAGCCCTACAATAAAGGCTGCCATATGGACTAAAGGTGCTATATGGACTGGATCAATGAACGTAAGTACTCAATTAGTGTAAGTGCAAGAGCAACATTTCCCAGGGGATTGGGGATTTATGAATTATAAATCATATGATTTGCATGGATTCAGCAGGGTCCCCCTCTAACACGATACACAGTAATTAGTGGTTCCTTGGTAACAATGTTGAATGAATACAAACAAAGCTTTGATATTAAACGTTTCATTCCAAAAGCATAACCATCATATTGCTTCATTTTTCAGCTCCCCAGTTTATCAGGTTACGTATTCAGATTGAGATAAAACCTTCCTTTCAATGCCATATAAATAGCTAGATTGTTACAACTGTGCAGAGATGAGATGAAATACAGAATGACCGATGTAACATTATTCTCAGGACTTCTGTGTTGTGGAAAAGAGCAAGTCCCTTCGATTGGAAAAAGTTTAAACGCTCGCCTATCTTCATTCCTACAAGAAATCTGTTTTTCCTACCAGCTTCAAAGATTAACAGAACTGAAAACAAAACACAGCAACTGGTCTACTAGTTTTATTATGGTGTTATAGCAAAGGAATTTTAGGTGTGGAAATTACCTATTGGTCTCTCATACCCTATGGGAGATTTAAATTAAATCTAAGCAGTACAACCAGAGAACGATGAGAGGCTCATGCAATTGCTGAAGAATTACTTCTTGTAATGCTTTACCCATTGTGTGTTTCACGATACTCTGTTACCTCTACGACCACAGAAAAGAAGCAGTCGGCAGGCTACTGTGGATAGAAAAGGGGCAGTGCAAGATGGGGAAGAGGAAAGAAAATGTAAACATACAGAAGCAATAGTTTGAGAGGACCTAGGGCTGCACTTGGGCCACCAGTTAATTGAGAATGGATTCTAGCACACCACAGAAGCACCTATATGGATCCTTAGATTAGTGAAGTACTAAATAAACAAACACAGCACAGAAGAGAGAAATGAAGAAAATGAAATAAAGACAAAAGCAGCAGAGTGTTCGAGAAACTGTCTGCAGAGACAGAGGATGACTAGAGCTCTGAATGACCTCTTCCATCTAGAAGGCCATCCAGCCTTAAAAGCAAGAAAATGCACTCACACGAAAGACAATTGCAACAAATTTAAAAGCAACAAAAAGCAGATGGAAACTGGAGTCTGTACACCCTCAAAAAAAATGTGTTCATTATGAAGACTCAGACCAGCACTGTCTGCTATTAAAGTCTTTGCACAGTCTACTATTTAAAGATAGTTGTTGCTTTGCTGTATAGCAATTACGTACCTTGAACACAGATAAGAAGCATTATTTTGTGTTGATAGAAATGACTGTGCTGACATGTCTGGAAGCAGAGGTTGTTCCCAGGCCATGGAACGAGAACACCGGTAGTGATCATGACATAAGCATAATACCTCATTCACATGCCCTAAACCTGTGTGAAGATACCAAGATAAATGTCCAACTCCTTGTTGGAACTCTTAACTGTAGAGTTCAGCAGGTAAGTCAACCTCCAAACCTAATCAATCCTTGGTCGCTCTGCTAAGACCATCAGTAGGGCAATGAATCAGTGATGGCAATTTCTACAGTGTAAATTTTCGAACACAGAGACCTAAGCTAAATTAGTTTCATAGACAACCAAACACAGAGAGGCAACACCACTTATCAGTAATAACAGTAGAGAATTGAAAGGAAACGTGGAAGAAGGTGGCTCTGCAGTTTCTCCATCACTGACTGCAAGCCCACCACAACTACTACTTTTCATTTATTCAGCACTTTGGTTGTAATGGCTCATTGGATGGACAAAGTCAGGTGCTACTTCTAAATTCCACAAAGAGAGTCCATGACTTCTTTGGCATAGTTATACAGAACAGTAATATTATCAATTAAATTAGCATAGTCTATTTGCTTCTTCTAAACCTCCAAGAAAACATTTGGCTTTGTCTATAAATGACTTTTTCCTAAATGGACTTTCGCTTTTATCTGTGCTTCAATTTTATCAAAAGGTGGTGGAGAGGTTTCCTGTGTTTCCAGAAGAAAAAGCAGTGCCAGTCTTCTTTTCATCTCTCAGAAGAAATAGATGCAGAGCGTGAACTTCAGGCACAATGTCTACACGGACTTATCATAGAACTGTCAGTCTGAGGACCTTTGCACGTGGAGAAGGTCGTGGAGAAACCTTGTACAGTTTAAACCTAAGGCACTTCCAGCATAGAGAAAAATGGGCATGTCAGTGAGGGAAGCACATCTTAACAGATGTCCATGCTATTTCCCTGTATAAACAAAGAGCACAAACCTGCAATTTCTGGATTTGCATGTTAAAAACTGGTAGAAATGCCGTTCGGATGCTTTTATACAGTGAATAGTTAGGATATTACCTCTGTCTCAAGCACCCATTAGACACTGCAGCTACAATTCCCCAGCCAGGCCTTCTGATCTCTCTGTCCTGAGTCTCACCAAAAATCCATTCCCATCTAACTACTAAGGAAAGCAAAACTGGAGGAATAATGGCAATTTCAGTTATCACAGAGACTCTTTTCTGCATTGACAAGCTTTGAATTCCTCATTTGAGAAGCAATCCAGAAAAGAAGATTGTTGACTATAAATGTTTCAGTCTCTATGTATTATAAAGCACCGTGTCAGGGTAAAGACAAGCCCACCTTTAAGGTGCTGCTGTCCTAGATGATGGTGTTATTAACCTCCGGTTTAAAAGCTGTTCTGTTTATTTATGAGTTTATGTATGCTCTTCTTTGATCTTTATTAACCCCTTGGTGGCTAAACACAGCCCCAGCTTTTTTGGAGGCAGCATTCTTTGAAGTGCTGGCATTCCAGTGCGTGCTGATACTTCAAAGAGGGCTCACTTAAACACACGGTACTGTACTAATCACGTATTCTGCAACCACTGTCTTATCTTAGACTGATCTTATTTTCATCAGTATAAAGTAAAGTTGCACTTGAAAAGACATCACCTTCAGTCACAGTTCAATTCTTGTTGCATTTCCATCGAGACTAATTATAGATTACCTGAAATGAAAACTACTGCACTTCTCTACCAGAAGTTAACATGAAAACTTTCTTCTGGCTTTGTGCAAAATTAGTTTAAGACATGACTCAGACATGGAAAAATGAATGTATAGCAAATTTGCAACTGGGTGCTTTGGCTTAGTTGCTCTTAAATCTTTCCAGATCTTGCACATCCTACACCCAATTGCAGTCAACAACTTCTAATTTGTTTTTCAAAATACCGTACAGTTCACACAGATCCCATAAACTGCTATTCATATTGAAAATAACAGTAACTACCATCATATGTATATTAAAAAAAAAAAAAAGGTACACTGCATCTCACTGCATTTTTTTTTTTCCGTTTGTCTGATAATGTGGAAATTTAGTCTCCAGTACTCCGTAATCCATTCCTTGCCAAAATGAACAATGGAATATAAGAATACAGGTTGGAGGATATCTGATAAAGGAGCCGGCTCAGTCTCTGACTCCTACTGGGGTCTGATGCTTTCACCTCAAGCACATTCATAAAAAGGACCTGAAACTTTTCCCCCTAATTACAGCATCAGAAGATTTTCTGCAAGGAATAAAGTACATAGAAATATTATGTCTGAGATTAATTCTTTCCAGTATCTTGGAATTTGAGATCATAATCCTTCAGCATTTCTGAACATATTGATCAATTGTTGACCAAAACAAGAAAATATCCTCAGATCTGTTATAACATCTATATATTGTTCTGACCACAAAAGTACTAAACACAGGAATTACAGAAAAGATTTTCCCAAAAAAATCTTAGATTTGACCTGCACCAATCATTCCAGCTTTTCCACCATCTCTTCTAGAAGCAACCTGATGAAATCACATTCCCACGTATCTGCCCTTTAAAAGCTGTGGCTAACCTGCGTCCTTTTCTTATAGCTCTCTTAACAGCTGGATACTTTTCTTGCTTCCATAAAAACATAATAATGAACCCCTCTGATTCAGTAAATACTTTTCAGCTCTATGTTCCTCTAAAGGAAGTTAATTTTTTTTTCTTTTGCATGTATGTTTTCAGAGTCCTCTGACAGAAAGGTCTAAACTAATTGTTCTTAGTTTGTTTGTTTGCTTTTTTTTTTTTCTTTTCCAAAAAGGAGTTACAATTAGGATCTAGTAGCTAAATTAACTCAGCAGTTCAACAACCACCAAAGAGAGGAATAGGGTAGAGGACCAAGACTTAGGTACAACATATCTACAGTTTTCTAATCCAGAATGAACCTCTGCAAGGTGATGAAGGTCAGTTAAAGATCACTTCCCTTCAAACCAGCCTTGCCAAAAGTAAGGTTTCCATTCAGGAGAGACCAACCTGTTAGTTCCTTTGATAGGAAAGAAACTGTCCTCCAAATTATGGAACAACTCTGGTCTGCTTACACTTTCATTGTTTTTAATAGATATTTATTTATTTTTTTTAAACCCTAGAATAATAAAGAAAAGAAAGTCCTCTCTGAATCCTCTAAATGCCTACCTATCAAAAATACATATATTTTAACCTTTTTTATTGTGGACAAAATTTGAGTGCATCTAGGGGGGTGAGAAAATTCCCTTTTCAATCTCTTGCTTATTCACAAATTAATTTGAACACGCTTGTCCCTCTGCTTTAAATTACTTTAGGAGGAATAGGTAACTCTCTCAGGCCCACAGCACATTTGGCTACTGTGAAACAATCTGGATTGCAGGTTAAGATACTGAAGTCTTACAGACACTCAATTCCAACATTATCTGCATTTCTCCTACTCTTTGATATAATTACAATCAAAGCTTACATTAAAAAACAAAACAAAAAAACCCATAACAAACCAAACAAAACCAAACCCAAATAAAACCACGCTTCAAGCACGATCTAAAGGCCAACACTTCTATCAGAGATTTATTTCAGGATTTAAAAATCTGAGGAGGGTAAATATCTGGGAAATGACTTCATTGTGTGATGATTGCAGGAACATATGTAAGAAAGAGTTCAAGTAACTGCAAACATCATATCGCTCTCTGAGACAGGAAACAATAAGCAGCAAGACCACTAAGAAGCACATGGAGCAAGACTCCTAACTGTTACCACACTCGCACAGTGGAGTCAGGAAACAACAATAGGACCCCAGAAAACCTCTCAAAAGGTTTAACTTATTAAATGTATTTCTCCTTTGAAAGCCTTGAAAAAGTTCTCTAAAAAGCAAACCTACAGCACTGAATTACAATGAAGCATCCTTTCCTGGGCCGCACAGAGAATACTGTATTTATTCAAGCTTTAACTGAAGGAAAACATAGCCTGAAAGCTCATCTTCTATCAGAAGCCATCAACAAACCAGGAGACAAAAGGCTGGCAATTAATAGGCACTGCACAGAGGTGAGTCCAAAACGTTTCCCCGACGCAGTCTGCAAGTGAAGCTGCTACCTGTGAATGGCTCGTGGCAAGGTGGCAGCTATCGGTCACACCAACACCCTGCAAGAGGCATAAGGAACATCACTTCACACCTATCCCCTGCAGGGTCTGTGAGACCGCAGCATGAAACAGCACCTACACTACTGAGGGTTCAGATGCAGCATTAAGGTATACACATTAAGGTCTAGACAGGGAGGAAAACCAGTCCTGAGATGGGGAAGAAGAACAAAAAGTTGGAGTTTTCACTTGACAAAGTGAAGTGAATATTTGGAGCCAATGTCAAGAGGTATACAGTAGGCTTTTTTTCTGCACACCTATCATTGCCATCCTTCCCTTAGATAAATAGAGTACTATTTCATGCCTGATTACTCAGCGTTAATTTAAGCTCCCTGAAATATCTGCAGCTTTAATCACCCATCCTATCCAAGCAGCTGAACTGTTTCCTGAGACCCACTGGTGCCTCAAGGGTTGTAAAGGTTCTGAAGACAGTTACTAGCCCCCAGTTACTAGCCCCCTCTGAGAATCACACCTATCCTCTGGCTACATTAACAAGAGAACTGGAGAAGACATCCTTATTATTGTGAGAAACATTACCAAGGCCCTACAGCCAGTAAAGCAGAAGTGACATTAAGAGTGCTAAACCACCCATGGTTCCTTCAATACAGTAATCCAAGGGCTTGTACAACGACACATCAGAAGCAGGTAATTAAGATGTAAACTTCTTTTTTTATAGCTATTCTAATAGAGAAATCTAGCAACGGATACCTTGGTAATGAACGTTTTGATTGAGCAATGCAAGTGCCACTGCAGTATTTTTTTCCTCCAGATATCCTTACCTTACGCTGAAGACTAATAAAGTCAGCATTTAAATCCAACGTTATAGAGCAGGATTGATAACAAAGACTGTAAAATGAAAGCTTAAGAAGCAACAAACCAGGAAGTGTTGCCTATTACATTTCAGTGATTTAAAAATGAGCATAATCTCCACACACACACACACACTTTTTTTCCCCTCTTGTGTTAGCATCCAGAGAGACACATGCTAAGAGACAATGAAGCTTCAGGTGGTCTACTACCTCTCCTGACAAGGTTTCCAACTTTTCCCTCCTCAGCCACCTACTCTTTTATTTGCTTTTACAACAAATTCAGCAGCCATCTCAGCAAAAATAATTCTGAGTTTCAAGTCAAATGTGGAAAAAACACAAACCCCAACCCCTAAGAAAAACAAGATACCTCTTCAGGTTCTTCCCTAACTCTGAAACAACTGTCTCAACATTAAGAAGTTGCCAACACAGCAATACCATCATGGAGGTGAATGAAATGGACACAACACTGTCACTCACAGATGGCAATGATAAGCCACGTGCAGCAAAGAACCCCTGTCCCACAACCACTCAGCTCCACTGAAACAGAGAGGAGAACTGAGCAAGCTGGTGTAACTCACCCCAGACTGCACCCAAACTGCATCGCTCCAGCGGGGCCACCAACTGCCCAAGGCACTCCTTGTCCCCTGCAATGAGGCAGGTGATGGCACCCGATGGATAGCAAGAGCACAGCAACCTTCTCTCACCGAAAGTCAGTGGTAGCTTAGGGAGGGGGTAAGATCCATCTGATCACAGACCACTTCTCTCCAGTTCCAAACTGTCTCCATCTCATGGGATTTCCTGAGTCTAATGTGATTTGTCTGTTTACACTTTTTCTTCCTAATGCGTTTCTCTTCCAAGGACTCATGCGCAGTGGAGAAACAGACTGCAAACTATTCCAGGTATCAGTGGCCTCAATCCACAAGTTCAGAGCTTGGGGAGAAGCTCGACAATGGGAAACAACAGCTTGGAACTGCTGATTTCTGGGAATTCCTTTCTCATGTAATTTAGGCACCTAGGTAAAGAGTTTTAAGTGGCACAGGCAAAACCTTTGTTTTGCGACTACAGAATTCCATCTGTGTGTGCATAAATCAAGTATCTGTACAGTATATGATACTGTTAATGTTCATGAAAACCAGTAGTAGGGACACTGAAGAGAAAAATCCTTTAGGTACTAAAGAAACTCCAAACAAAACTATAAATTGTGTATTTAAAATCCAGAATGCAAATGTGAGAGCAGAACCTTCCTCTAACAACCATACAATTCTCCTCATTTTTTGCTGGAGATGTTAAGCCTTGTTTTATGTAAGTTCTTCAGAGAAGATTATTTAAGACCATATCACTGTTAAATTATTGTGCAGATACTTATAAGCATAATTTAGGTGTACTGCATCACAGTGCACATTTTCTTCCTTGAACATAATCTTCCTCTCGCATATATAAACTGTACATGTAATTATCTGAAAAGTCACACCTTTCTTCATTATGCGGCTTTGGGAATAACCACGTGTTATCCCTGCTAAACTAAGCTAACTACCTTTTTTTTTTCGTAGCCTGTGATGAAAAAATTAAAGAACTCAAATATTTTGACATAATATATAATCAACTTCTCCGGGAAACCTTGTTTACAAAGTTTGTTAAATCCATCGCTGGAAACACTCTTTAAAAAAAAAAATAGATGAAGAATTGAGAAGCATATTTTTTTTTTGCAATTAGTTTCTCTGCTGACAGAAGAGTCAATTCAGACTGACACTCAAAATTGAGAAAAGACTGTTTCATTTCACCATGAAAATGGAATGTTTTCGTTTTCCTTTTCAAAATATAAAGCCCATATATTTTGTAAGAGATTTCAAGGATAAGATAAAGTGAAAAGTTTTCCAGCGCTGTAAAAACATTAATGTCTTCAGAAGACAAACCATTCTCTCTCATCTTGGAAGATGTATTCAGTTATTAATGAAATGAACAGAGCCCTAGAAAGCATACAAAAATACCCATTTACATGCAAACCAGTTTAGGTTTTGTTTTTGGTTTTTTTAAAGTGACTTATGAATTTTAATTTGGACTGCATACAGAGCTACTTGTACTACATTTTTGAACTGAAAATTAAAAATACAGTAATGAAAACAATGGCAAAAGGACTCAAATAAAACCTGATCTTTTGCTACAACTTCTCAAGGTCACAGGATTCATTTTCAGTATCATGCATCATTAAAATTTACTTTGTTGTACTAGTCACTAAGAGGGATAGAGAATATGGTTTTCACAAAGGGATGGCTTTCATCTAGACTTTCACCCTCTTTATAGGGAATAACTTTGCTAAACTTTGGAAATGAGATACATGTGTGAAGCTGTATGAGCAAGCAGCAAATCACAGCAATAGCTACGGATTATTTACCAAACCATATGATAGAAGTAACCAATCTTTGATACTAATCGCTGCAAGATGGTCTTTTCCCCCCAAATATCCCATGAGGGAAGGGGGCAGTAAGAGGAGAAGAGACAGACTGACAATCATCACAGAGATTACAATGCACTGTATGGGATTTGGGGATGAGAAATTAACACATTAACAAATGTAATAGGTTCTTTAGCTGAATTTATTCTGTGACATGGATTCAACAGCTTTTGAATGTTTCAGAAGAAACGGCTTTGTATGTAATTCTACTTGCCCAAAAGTCTCCAAAAGTTTTATTTCAATTTCTGTTTACTACATTGCAACAATTTGTAATAAGATTTTAAAAGTCAAAGTCAGCTATGTTCAGAAAACTTTTTTTTCCCCATATAGGAGCTATTGCCCAAAGCATTTCTTTGGTTACCTCTGTACAAAACTGCCAAATACGGCCCTGCTGAAGGCTTTGGAAGTTCATGGTCTGTACATAATCAGTAAGGGTTTGCTAATGGTAAACCACCTTTGAAAATGCCGCCCATCCTTCCCCAGGTTGTGTCTCTCAATTTTCCCCCCATCACACTTCTCATATGTCCAGACTGTGACCTCGTGCATCAAACCCACTGAGAACAGTCTTAGTTCCTGTCCATGACAAACATGGACAAATATGAAAAAGAAACCAACAGAGAACAATTCCTCTAGTTCAGAATTTTACGTACTTAAAAAAAACAACTTTTTTTTTTTTTAAATATCTAAACTTTCTCTGAAAGGACTACTCCAGAAAGGTTGAAAGACACTGGGACCAAGGAAGTTGCAGTTGTCTTTCACCAGTGCTCTCTATGGCCACAACAATATAGGCAGAACAAAGGAAGAAATTCTTCCATCTAGATACAGAGACAAGCAGCCTATGAAGCAACAAAGAAAGCATCTAGATGTAGAAGCCACGGAATATAAAACTGTGAGAAGGGAGGGATTATGTGTACATGATCTGCTGGTGATCATGCAGAGAAATGAGGACAGAATTGTGAAGCTGTAGGACAAGAGGCAGAGCAGAGAAGGAGCGGTGCAAAACCAGGTCTGACTAGGACAAAAACCTGGGAAAAGGACTAAAAGAATAAAAAAGAAATCTGATGAAGAAGAATTAATGGGTACAGAAAATGCAGGCTGGCAAGAGCAGAAAGGTGGGGGTGGGGGTGGGGGGTGTGTGCAGGGAAGGAGAGAGAGAGAGAATATTTATTCTACAAAGTGATCCTGATTCTATTGCTCCCAGAAAACTGGACCTCAGAATCTCCATCTTGACATACAATATTAGTCTGATGCTCAGAAGAGGGGACGAAACAGTGTGTGTATGTGTAATATTTAACACATCGTGTTTCCGAACCCAAAATGTCCCTGTCATGAAGTCAGCTTGGAGCTGCTTCTTCAAAGGGCAAAGATCTCAACCATAGAAGTCATGTCTCACCTACTCTACCATTTTAAAAATAAACAGATACAGTACACCACCACCCCAGTTAAAATCACATCTTAGCATCTTCAGCAGCAGTAACAACAGCTGCATGAAAGTCACCAGATGAAAGCATCCAAAACTGTGGACTTTTTAATGATGTCACTAGGAGATTCTTTAAGCAAGGACAGATAACACGGTGCTTGCTTCTGCTGCCTTTTCACATTTGCACCAGCAGCCTGCTGCCATACTCAGCCACACGCTGCAGCAAGGCAAAGCTAGAATGTGTTTCTAGGAACACAATGCAGAAAGAGTAAAAAAACCCAGACGAAACAAAAGCCAAAAACCTAACCCAACCAGAACCAAAGTAAAAAAACCCTTTACAATCACTTAATGAGGGCCACCAAAGCACATAAGTACAGGTATTACACAGAACTGCAGTTACTGGTTATGTCAAATATTTAATTTAAGGACTAGTAAACATCAAAGTTGAATGCTACAGTTTTCTTATTCTTTACAAGTTTAGAAATAAAAAGATATTTGCCTTACTAGGAGAGAGGAAGCACTCATGGAGGCTATTTGCTGTGTTCATCATTCAGAAAATATTCTTTCAGTAATCAAACTTTAACATAATCTAAAACTTTAATCTATTTAGAACCAGAGACCATAGAAGATAGGTAATAAAATCCACAGGTACAAATGGCATAATAAATTTAGTGATTTAAGGCTTTGGAATTTTGGTAGCTTGTTTGTTTGGGATTTTTATATCTAGAATTATATATTCCGTTATTTAGAATGTATACTGACATTGCTAGCATCACTGTCCTGTGAAACAGCATCCCCCCTTAAATACAGTATTACCACAAGCATATGCTTTGTGTTTCTCAGTATCATTAGTAAGAAAGTCTCCTCCAAGCCCATTCAATTAATGGGTCAATATTCCTAGATCCGACATACAAAAGGACTTCTAAACCCAAGCTTGTCATTTTTTATTTTTTTTTTTGCTTATTTTATATCTATTTTTCGCTCTTGTTCACTCTCCTTTGAAGTTTGTCTTCAAAGCTTCAATATCAATTGGAATGCAGCATTAAGGATTTTACGACACTATGCTACTTAAACTTTTATTGTTTTGTTGCAAAATCATAATCAGAAGGATTAAGCTCTTGTATTTGGCTTTTTGTTTCTCTTTTCTTTTTTTTTTTGTAATTTACTCTTCCTTTTTTTTTTTAATTCCAATTCTAGCACGCCATAAATCTGCAGCATGCCCCTTTTAGTCTTCCCACACAGACAAAATAATGCAGTTTACACTTAAACATGCTCAAGAAAAAAAATTAACATTCTTTATCATTCTCTAGCAGAGACGGTTAATACTCTCAGGCTACATTAATAGAATCTTTCTGCCATTGTAGAAAGTTTGATAGCACTCTTATTTCAATGTCTGAATTTTTCTCCTTTTTTTGACAAAGACAAATGATTGCCATCAATCAAGATCCAATCGGGTATACACAGAGTCAAGCAAATGCATCACTCTTTACTGGTTTTCCTGCTATTTGTGCAGGCTTTGCTCCATATTATTTTATAGAATGATCAAAAAAGCAGCCATAAGATAGATCATTCACACCCACTGTAAAATTAACTTTCATGAATAATGAGAGTTTTAAACCTCAGATAATGTATATGTTATACAGAAGATATTGCTGGAGTTCATTTCTGGCTCAAGATTATGTAAATGATACTATATGACCTTTATCATTACAAACAGGACATGCAAAACACATATTATTTCATACATCATTCTAAAGCAAGTCAGTACCTAAAGGAGAATCAGTCATTTATAATGTTCACGGTGAAGTGCTACGGTTGCAAGAAAATGATATGAAGTACTTGTGATGTTTTTGACTACTCCTCCCCCTTAACCTGTTACTTATGTGCTCTAAACAAGCTAGAAGTAACAAAAATAAAGTGTGTGTCCCTTTTTTCTTTACAAGAAAATTAGTATTTTGCTCCTGGATATAAAGGTCATTTATCTCCAGACTGATAATATATATGCTGCTAATAACCATTTATGTCGATCAAAGGCAATGATGTTGAATTCATAACAATGCATAGAGCTATATTTATATAATGAACAATTAAGTGGGTACTTTTTTTTTAAACGCAAAACAATATTTTAAATAACAGTATTTTTAACAGCTTTCCTTCGGTTACTTCCTTATTCCTGAACAATAAGCTAAGTGAAGGTAAATTGCTTAAAGCTTTCCCAAAGATAAAAGGTACCATTCACCGTGAAGGCGAGACAGTAGATGCACATATGGAATCAATGATGAACTCTAGGAAAGATATAGCCAACCCAGCAACACTCAGAATGCGTTGTTCCAGACCTTTCTCTTCTGCATCAGTGAGGAACAAAAAAGAGTATGAAATGTGCTTTAAATGTTGAGATTTATACAGCTCTTAAGTATTTAAGGGCCTTTATCAAAATACCTAAATAAGTGTATGTATATAAAAGCATATATAACCATTCTTTTATTTCTTTATACATGTTGCAATGTCATATAGCCAAAGAAACATCAAGTCTTTGGTATGAGCAAACAATAAAGTTAAAAGTTCAGTCAAATTGACTGCATATTGTTCTTATGTCAGGAAGTATGCCGTGCCACACAGTTTCCCAGTTCTTGGCTCTCAACACCTTTCTATCTTTCAAACCTTCTGTCTATTCTTTCAATCAATCCTAATAGAGTCATGTTTTTCAGATAGATAGGTTCAGTAGCTTCTGCTGATCTACTGGATCACATCACAGCTTTAGATACTGATCATCCACCAGGCTTTACATAATGACAAGAGCGGGTTTAGTTACATGCCCCATTTATTGCACACTCTGGTAGTGCTTCTCCAGTACAAGTACACTTGGTCTTCCATCTCCACAGTCTTTCACCAGAATGGACTATTCCCTCTGCTACTTGGGTAGACAATCCCTTTTTACTACGTATGTCTGAAGGCACGTAAGGGAGAAGATGGCTAGAAAGATGACTCTGCAGCCTTCTGTGAAGAGCAACAGAGACAGTATAGAAACCAACTGACAATGGGCATCTCAACTAGCTTCTCACAGATGGTCACTGATTCTCTATTTCTTATTTTCTCAGTACCAAGTATGAAACCTTGGATTCCAAGCTGAAGAACTGCAGGATATGCAAGAGCAACAATGGCAGTCAACAGAAGGGTTAGTTTTTAAAAACAGTACAATATGGCCAGGTAATTCGAAAACCTGGCAGAGGATACTTATAACCTTAATCTCTTCTGCACCCCAGTTTTCTGTATGTAAAGTAGGATTATTTATGAGTTAATGTAACAAACTGCTCTGAAGATTTGTGAAGTCAGATGCTGTAACAGAAGCACCCTAGAAAAGCCCATAGGCTTCTATATTCAGTACAGAATATGAATCTTCTTCAGTGTTAGAAACTACATAATGTGAAGAAGAAAAATTTAGCTCAGCAATCAGAAGCTGGGCTACTGCCTGAAACCCAAGTGCCAAGAACATTTGAAAAACAGATTAGCATTTTCTCTTTCCTACATTTCTTTGCAAAATCTAAAATGGTACTGTGGAGTTGGTAACTGATGTTGTCATTGACTAGTTTTCTGTTTGCCTGTTCCTAGGTCTTTTGAAGCTGACTTATGTGCTAATCAGACACCAGGAGTTGCACATACCACTCATTTTCTCCTCTCGTTTGCTAATTACCTCTGAAATATTTGTATTCTAATCAGTCATGGCTATCACACTTCTCCATAAAGCAACTTTAGCCATTCTGCCAGAGCTGCAGTCGAATCGGTGGCAAAATCACTTACCTTGACCAACAGCATCCAAAGAACAACCTCAAGGGAAGAACTCTTCAAGTGAAAGAGAAAACTCTCTCCAATGCAAGACACAAGCTGATCAGCAGAGTCCAATTAAAGACCAACTAGTGAGGACTGCATTGGGTATTGTAAATACGTTTTAACTCACTGTGAACAAAAGAAAACCTTTGGTTTTTTCTTCCTTCTCCCAACCATGTTCCAAATGCATGAGAGTAAGTATATCTCCAAAATCATGTCTGCACTAAGCATTGTCATAAATGGGGTATTTCCTCCCCATTTCTCAAGTGCAATTCCCAGCAACTGTCCTATTTGCATTAGCTAGAGCAAATACAAATATCTCCTCAGAGATGGAGACACGAATCATTATTAATCATATTAATAATTTTCTAACATATGCACCTGAAAAAAAAAAAGGAACCAAAAAGATGGAACACAAAAGATAAAAGCAGCAGAAATAAGGCAAATAATCAGTTTTAACTTCTGTGCTGTGATTTTTATTTTCTTAACAATTTCTTTATATTCCACTTTTCACTAGCATCCTAAATCTTTAGTGGCCTCAGTTTCAGACAATCTTCTGGTAGATTAAATGTCTCAATTATAAATATACTTCATACTATTATGCCATTGGATAGATTACTTAGTAGAGGTTGTGCAGAATTTGCCTTGCCTATATTCTAAACTCCAAGTCAGTACTGTAAGAGATAAATTAAAGACAACTATTTTTGTATTTTGTCTTTAAATTGTATCAAAATAGCCTTCAGTCTGAGCAGACAAAAGCATATTACATCAGATTGAAAAGCAGAGTTATCTGAAACAAAATTGGCCACACGGTATGAAACAAATTAACAATGTCATGTAATGACAGTATGTTTCAACCGGTTTACTACTACTGTTTTTTTTTCTTTCCTTTTTGAAGCCTTGCCTTCTACTGTTTAAGGAAGAAAAACTTGTACTGTCATCAGCTCTATTCAAACAGAAGAACTGAAAGCCTAGACTCTCACACAAAAATAACACTCTGAACACAAAAATAATTTACATAGTAAATTATAACATACTTGCAGGATAAACTGAGGGCAAAAGTTACCTTGCTCAGGGAGAAAAGCATGAGAGCTCAGTGTCTGGCTTGTTCTTTTACCTAAACAACTTTTAGATTGATGTCTAACAGCACATTCTACCCTACAGTAAAAATAAGAGTTTATATTTCTCAATACTTGCTTGCTTCCTTGTTTATATATTTCAGATTTCTGACCAAACAGAAGATACGCAATGACTTAATCCCCCAAACACTTTTCAAATGGTACTGTGTGTATATCATGTAATTGAATCAATAAATTTTCATGGCCCAGTGTTTACCTTTTGCTGCCGACTGAACTGTAGTACAAGAACTGGTTCCAGCCATTATACTGCTAATGTGGCAAATACTATGGAGTCAGTTGGAGTAAACTCTACAAGGTTACAAGGTCAAAATAAAAGACTGCATAATTTATCAGATCAGGCAAATCATTTTGAAAGTACGGAGTTAAGTGAGGCATTAGCCTGAGATTACCGCCTTTCATGAAGAAAGGTTAGAATCAATGTTTATTCAGTCATACTATAGATGGCATGTCCTGTATAAACTTCATTCATTTAAAGAAATCCTTCCTGACGCTGTCACTATTTAAAACAGTGGAACATAAGTAATGCGTGTCCTTCTTTTAGGATTACTATCCCAAACCATCCAACATTGTCAAGCTTTCAAAATACCGAGTCCTAGATGACCAAAAACTACCTCGAGTAACACTATCCCCTGCACTCACGAGAACAGTTTTCATTTCCACAAAGTCTGTTGACACATTTAGTCACAAAAATAATGCAATTATAATCTTCTCTGTGTAATATAACCTTACTAAAATAAGCCCTGGTATCTTTTCATGGCATATGAAAAAGAAAAAAAAGCAAACCAGCATGAAGGGCACCTACAAACCATGACAGTGCTGATTTTTCTGCAAAATTTTACCATTAAGTCTCGATTTCTGGCCACTTTTACTTTAGGACTCCACATTACAACATTAATGGCTTGCTGCTGCTGTGCACCAGTTAAAGATTCAGCAGAGTTTTAGCAAGAGGAGCTATATGAGTAATGGAGACAAAAAAAAAGCAAAATAAAATCAACTAAACCAGCAAGAGTAGGTCCAGACCAAACACACAAAATCTCACTGTTTTTAACAGATTTTTTTTTTAAATGACTGTTGGTCACTTGAAGGTACACAAGCAGAAGACCAGTTGCAGTGGAACTAGTGTTTCATGCTGGAGTTTATCAGAAATGAAATCTATGGAGAATTTTTATACTTCTGCATGTGAAAAGGTAGAAATGGAAGGAAAAATGTGTTTGTGCATGAGAATAGGAAAATACTTAAATAAGCAGCAGTACTAACGAGACTGAAAGGACAACAGAGAAGTATCAAGCCTTATCATATCCACAATAAGGAGAACACTAGTCAGCCAAAGCAGTCTGTATTCGCAAAGGTAGAGGAGCCTCAAGGGCATATATACTGTGCAGACATCTCCTTAATGGAGCAGCAGAAGCCCACACATCCCTCCATTGCCTACTCTCCTCTCTTGAGTGCTGTAGTCAACTCCTGAAGAAATACTCTCTTGGGGAACACTACTGGAGCCTACCTTATGTGAAAAAGGGACCCACTCTGGGGGTAGGAAAGGTACACCTTATGTTTTGGCTGCTACTCGAGCTTTTACACTGATTCTCTATTCATTTTTTTTGCCAGTCCTTCACACGTGTAGGTAATAAAGAGACTTATGTGACAAAATTCAACAGAGTATCATGTTAACAGCTTGTTTGCATGTCTGTGTTCCTCAGCATTATTTTATCTTAATCTAAACATGTATCTGCAATTCATATATACTATATGGATGAATTCCTACATCCTTTAACACCATCAAGACTGTAATTCGAAGTAAGCATTTTATTTATTTATTACTCATACATGAAATAAGTTTCCGAATGGAAAGACCTGACATTAGCAATCAAATAAAACAGATAATATCCAACTATTCAAACCTGGACTAACAGTAGGACTGAGCACACACAGGTCATAGCTAAACTTGTTTTAGCAATCTGTAGTGAGGGAGGGATGAAAGGCTAGCCCTGAAATTCAAATCAGTGCATATGTCCCTGAAACACAGTATACAACACAATACAGGAGGTCCCAGTCACTCACTTTGATATCTCTTGACCACTACTTCTTTCAGATGCTGTATGTGCTGAATTCTATGCTAACCACAATAGGCAAACATGAAGTCAGAACTCAACAGTTTTCCTTTTCTATGTTATCTACACCTAGTCCACCAACAAGGAAGTACCCAGAGTAAAATAATTCAGTTGCAGTTCATAGCCATATGTCTACTTTCAATAGCAAGAAGATTACTTTTCAAATGGGCTAATCTCTACAGACTGGGGCACTGGACTGTGTTTACAATTACCTTTGAAGATACTTACTGTGAGGAGTCAGCTGAAAATGACACTAGTGAGCAAATTCCTACATCACAAAGATAATGTAATCTCAGAAATATCATACTTGCTTTTTTTTTTTTTATAAATCTCTCCTACTCTAAATATAAATGTGCAATATATATAGTTTTCAAGTAAAAATAGGAGCTACCAGAAATTAAAATTGATGGCTATTTGCATAGAAGAATTTCACAAGGTATGATAAACAAATGCTGCTTTTGTAAGAGCTTACCAGGAAAAATTAGGGAAGAAAGAAATCTTGTTTATAATACAGCAATAAAAAAATTAGTAATTTCAGACACATAGCAAGTGGACATTTTAAATGAGTGCATTCAGTGAACTTAATATATAGAACCATGTTATCTGTATCATCTCAGATACTCTCATCAGTTTTCTACTTGTTGAGAGAATAACGATGAATTGCATGAGAAAGCTAAACAAATAAAAAAGGAAAGAGAACACTAAAAATAGGAGAAGATAAGAAGAAAAAGAAGAAATGAAGTAAAGAATGACATGGTATCATGAAATTGAAGAATGACCAGCCCCAGAAAGTTTCCCTGTACCTCTTCAAGTACTCCAATAGAAACTGTGGGAGGAAAAAGACATTCAGGGAATATGATGAAAATGTGGTGTTGGCAAACGATTCATAGTTACAGCAGACAGATGTACCAGAAGACTAAGAAATAACCAAGTTCAAAAGAAACCCAATGGGATTAAGGATATGGGTCAAAGAGGGAAAGAGGGATTAAAGAAGAAACATGCCAGAAAGAAAACGTTTACAGTGAGCAGCAACAGAAGCAAGGAAAGAGAACATGCCCCTGAGCAACATTGCTTAGCTGCCTGAAAAGAAAACCAGCTTCATTCGTCTGGGATTTCCTCTCATCAGATAAAAGTGACAGTAGCAGTGCAATCTGATTTTTGTATATAAAGGCACTCAGAAGATAACTATGCAAAGGAGAAACATCTGCTCAGCATGCAGCAGACCACCTCTGCTCTGGCAGGGGAAAGGTATGATGGGCAAAGGACAAGAACGTCAGCAACAGCTGCAATCACTGCAGACTACTGGAGAGACTCAATTATCTCTCCTCTAATCACTGTCTCACCCCTGTTAATAGGTATAGTGTGACAGGCAGAGGCCTATAGGTAAAAGGTTATATACGGGCAAAAAATTTGAGGCTATTATTTCATAGTTGGCAAAAACATTTCAGCAGTCAAGCTACAATCTGTGTGTGTACATACATACATATATATGTATGGAATACACAGATTTAGTAAAGAGAAATTAAGTGCAAATCCTGCTCTTCTACCAGACTGTTCACAAGCAATAAAAAAAACCCCCTCAGGGCAAGGAGGGGGAAAGAATATTTGAGATTTGCCAGAAATATAAGCTTGTAGGTCAATTTGTGATGAGTTCAAAAGACTGCTGAGAAGTTTCAAACACTTTTACTAAAAAGCTCGAATTAACAATGGATGTAAGACATCCTTTGATTATTGGCTGCAAAACATTTTAAAAATCTGATTTAAGTCATTTTACTGCGTTCCTCAAGTCTGATAGAAAAGACAAAAATAATTTAATTCAGCAGAAAACTCTAAGCATGTCTAACTTTTCAGGCTTTCATAAACTAGCAGAACAAACAACCACAGAAAGACGTAAATAATGGTTTTGAAATGTCCATATAACACAGCTGTATGATCTGTGTATCCAAGTGGGCCTCATTGGCAGAAATAAGATTTTATTTTTTTTTAATTGTAAAAAAATTCAGAAGTTTCTAGAATGGAATAGGGCTTCTTAAAAATGAACATTTCATGCAAAATAAAATTACATTAATAAACCTCTGAATTTAGTATTTAAAACAAATGAGTTATCTTGGTATCTCCTTGACACATTATTTGAAAGAAAATTAAGACCTATTTCAAACATCAAAAAAAGTATTCCATTCTGAAAGCAGAGAAGCTGTATATTTAATCAAATTACTTATATAGTTCATGGTTGTCCTCTGGAAAAAAAAATTAAAATAAATAAAAATCCTATTTGCATTATGTTAAGTCCCTAATCAAAGAAGCAACAATTCTAACAGGAAGAGGTTCAGCTTAAAAACCCCACATCCTCACAGGGCTGCTCCAGTGCTCAAAATGTAGCTCTTCTCACGTACGTGTCACGTTTTGCTCAGTGTGCTTTTAAAACAGCATCCTCTAGACTGTCTGTGTGTTCCTGGGATCAGATTATACAGAAATAAACCTCCAGCTTCAAGTAAAGCCTACAAAAGTCTTAGCTGACATATCATGCTACATAACTTATGTCCAAAAATAAGAGGTAGTCTTCTAAAATATTTCCTAGTGTATGGATAGCAGCTGAAAATAGGATTTTAGAGGTTTTTAGTTTTAATTTTGTATTCGCTAGTCTTTCCAAGTCACCACGCACTAATGGTCTAACACTGTGATGAAAATAGCCTAATATTGCAATTTCTCAATTTTCTAGCAATGTGCTGAGTAAAATCCGTATTTTTAAAGCTCTGGCTGATTCTGTGGTTCGGAGTGAGGACATGGCACCGGTGCTCCTGAAACTGTGATCGTTAGAAACGCCTCTGCTACATCTACTGACACTTGTGGGTCATCTTTCAAGGATGTGATGATATCAATAATCAAATGGTTGTTCTTCATCTTTTGGAAAAAACCCTCCTTATTGCTAAAATACTGCTTTGAAGCAACCAATACTGTCAGTTTACTTCATTTAAGTACATTCCAACTTCCCCATAAAACATGCTGACACACCTTGCAGGGCTACCACATTGACTGACTTGAAGTAATACCAAATCTCCAAGGGTTTTCTCCTAAGTAGGGAATGCCATGAAATAGATCAGAATAAATCCTACGTTGGAAGTGTTTTAGACAAAGAATCACTTCTTCCATTGACTTTAATGGACTGATAGAGGTGAACAGAAGCAAATCTGGAAATTAAATTAATTCAGTGTTGACAAGATAGTCTCAACATTTCTCCTTCAAAGATTTTTTTTTTTATCCTTCATACAAGCCTCACCAGATAGACCCTTGGTCTGGTTTTGCAAATGAGATACACACACATGCAGGAACATCTCTTCCATTTCAAACTGCAGTTGTCCTGCTAAGTGCACTACAACAAAAGTAACACAGACATTCTGCTGTATTTGCCAAAGAAAAGGTAGAAAATGTTTATCACATCTGGAAAGTGGAAGGGAAATCGGATTTCACTTGCTTATTGTTGTTCAAAAATATTTTTGTCTATGTCCAAACTATTACGCCCAATCGTACCATTATGTCAGCTATTCACAATTGTTATTTTTTTAAATAACAGAATGATGCAAGCAACTCAGACAACAGAGAAATTAAATGTAACTCCTCTGGGTGCCCAATGCTTAAATTTCACATACCTTTGTCATCAGCCATTTAATTTTTCTCCCAGTTTGGCTTGTGCAACACACACAATGATGTAGCACAAGGCACTAATAGCCACCACATATTGAGATACTTAGTCCTTGATTTAAAATTCCTGATACTGGGCACCAAGTAACCTTTTATCTTCCAAAAATATTATAGATTGTAAAATTTTTGCTGCAGCCCTTCCCTTTTTTCAGGCAAATTTCTCACTTATTCATATATGGGTTTCTAGGCAGTCCACACAAAAAAGAAGCAAGCTAATAGTAGCTACTACAAGCTGACTTCCTTCTAGCATTGGATTCACACTCTCACACAATTCTCTGAATGCTTTACTTATCCACGTTATCTTTCCCAAATATAATACAACACACTGCAAAATGAACACACTTTTACCATGAATAATTTACTGTATTTTTTCCTTGTACAATCAATTTTCTATAGTCACCTTAAACGTTTCATGTAAAACCTCAAGAGGTGGCTTCAGCCCCACCTACTGTTAATGAATCCAGGTACTATTAGAACTGCCAACCTTCTAATGGTCTATTACTTTTTTCCTGCAGGAACATTAAATCCATTATGTATCTCTCTGCCTTACACCAAGCAAACAGCTGCCTTAATTATTTCAATTTTATGTCTTTACTCTTTGCTTCATAAATATGCACAACTTCTACAACACATCTTTATCCAAAACACCTCAATAAATCAAGCTGTGATGATATTGGAGACTCTTTCTGTTATTTAAACCATTTCAGACGTGGAAGACAAAGAAGTATTTCTTTTGTGTACCACAAACATGAAAGAGGGTATAGACAGCCTAGCTCTCCAGCACCGTATTCACAAATATGTCAGGAATAGAATTCTCCTGGACACAGCAATTTGCTAAATATTTTTCCCTAACATGCGGAGCAATTGAAACAGAAAGATGTTCATTACCATAAAGGATTGCAAATTCACAATCAATGTTACTATTGTTGTGACGACTGAGCTTGTTCTAGCCTATTAGAAGTCAGAGGGAAAATACTGTACATTCAGTATCAGTAAATCTGACTAATCAAAGGTATAACCCTTTTAAAAATAATTAGAATTGAAAGAAAATCTTAAGAAAAAAAGTTTATTATTACTGTGACTCAATAGGATTATTCAACTCTCTTGAGAAAAAGTTGTGTATTAAGTGAGGGTCTAAATACTAAGAAAATTTGTGGGAAGAGATATGCAAATGGTTTCCTAATTATCTACAGCCTATTAACATGCAATCCTGATTACTAGCAATTAAAATCTCCTTAAATTTTATGACAAAAGTTCATTGAAACGTTGAAAATTATATGCTAATTATTGCACCGTAATGCACATGCTTAGCGTGCATTCTGACTGCTGACACAATAAATAACGGAATACTGCACACGGTGTAACTTGAAACTCAACTTAAAAATGCAACCTGCTGATTTCATATTGTGAAAAGCCTCATAACACTCATGAAGCTATATTAGAGTCCTGTAAGAAATAGCAGTTGTCAGGGTTATCCCATTGCAAGGTTATCAGAAGACAATAAACAGTATAATAAAGTCTAAATAAAGAAATTAGTATTTAGATCATAAATGATTTTGCCTGTGTCTAAGCTAAGGAAAAAAAAAACCAAAAGGAAAATATTCTGTGTCTATCAAAACAGTTAAAACATGTTTTGGGGAGCACTTTGGAATAAACAGCCCTTTCTCCTTAAAGAAAATATATTTCTAGTTTCCTCACAGGAATCCAAGATGGTTTTATATTTATAATCCTAAATTTTAACTAAGTACCAATTTAACTTCTCTAGAGAGGCAACACTGAGCGAGTGATTAAACTAGAGAAGTGGAAACCAGAATACCATCCTAGAATAACATCACTGAGAAGTGATGTTGAATTAGTCCTCAGATAATTGTCTCATCTTGTCCCTCTGTTAAATTGCACAATTTCTCATACTATGAAACATCACCACAACTGTATGTTTGTTGTAATGTATGTCCTCAATGTCAGGCCTGCTAAGTGCAAGATTTTATCCTGGATTCAAATAAGTAATTCCCAAGCCCACATGTAGACTGACAGAGTAAAGGATAAGACAAAGCGAATGAGGAAGCTGCATTCAGAAACTTGGCAAACAAGTCAGCTGGTTCAGAGGCAACGTACTGTATGTAAATATCCCATGCACCCAAGGACAGAGAAAGAAGAAAAGCAAAACCGGTGTGAGAGTACAGAAAGATGTAAAGAGGGCAGTTACCAGGAAAAAAATGCACTAACTGTGGAGTAGCCAGAAGAGACTGAAACCAAAGAAGGCTGTGACCACATGTAAACTGTCATACATACCATATATATATATACACACACACACCTTTTAACACAAAGTACATGTGCTACAAAAACCCATCTCTCAACATTATCATTGTTTACTCAGTATCTGTTACTCTCCACCATGTAGAAGAAACTGCATAAATCATTCTTCTTCAAAAAATATTACCTTAATCCTGATTAATAAGGAAGAACTGTCTCTTGGAGCTTGCCTGAATAGGACCTATCCCCTTTATCCTCTACACGTCACACCACCTCTATTTTTGTAGCACTGGCTCCAGCACTACTACTACAAGTAATGATATTTCGGAACCAATCTGGTGGATGAGAAAAATTCCTCCATAAGCATTTAGCTAAAAACTTCAGAGAGAGGTATCGAGCAGGAGATTCTGAAGAGAACAAACACCAGTTTGTTCTTTTCTGACAATCCCTTTTCCTTTTCCCACTTCAGACCACTGTAATGAGTTAAACAGACTAAGCATTAGGGGAGCTGAATAAAGCAAGCAGTCCCACTTGTTTACTTGAAATAAACTGCTACTTATCTGCACATTTTTACATGCATCCTGCTACTGAATTCTTCTTTGGGCAACAGGAGGTGGGTTCTTTAGTTTTATGTTTGGTTTCTTCTACAGATGGCTTAAAATTCTATACACAAAAATATAGTAAATTACCCTAAATCCCAGAATAGAGCCCTGTAGAGGGTGTATGACAAAGGGCTGCAACAGTAACTTAATAGGAGCAGGAAAACCCATTGCCAAAGTGTATTATTTAATTTTAAAAAATCCTCCAAACTGCAGGACGAGCACGAGTACTCAAAATCCATTTGCAACTCCCCTTCAAAAAAACCCCAAGCCAGCTAATATGTTTGAGTTTGAGATGCAAGTCATACATTTGAGATTAGAATGAGGTTGTAGGTCACAAAGCTGTCTCAGCACAGGGTTCAAATATAAACATACATAAACTGGCTTACATGTCAAGACTGGAAAGATTTAGTACCTTGACATGTTCTGAAAAATATATAGGGACACCAAAAGCAATAAATATAAACCAAAAAGTGGCAATCATATAAAGTCCTGAGAGTTTAATATTAATAGAAGAATCTCAAATTTACACATTTTTCCCCCTTGTTAGAAAACCCAGATTCTGTTTTGCTGAAACATGTTCAGTTATAAGAGGAAAAAAAAAGTTACAGAATACAGAAGTCTCTAGATTCCTTGACTAATTGCAAACAATTATTTTGCTTATATTATGGTACTTAGGAAAATATGGTAACAAGAGGAAGAACTGGAGTAATGAAGATTCACAGCCAGTGAGAATGAGTGCAAGCGGCATTCAGCCTAGCCTTGGACTTGCACATAGCTTTAAGGTTGGGCCCAAAGGAGAAATCACTCATCCTGGGACCATGTAGTCAACATCAGAGTCCTTTTACTTCATGCTTAACACGAATACATGTCCTTCCCAAACAGCTATTAACAATGCCAACCTACTGATCTTCCTCTCAAACCAGTCCTAAGGAAACAGAATGGAAATGGTTGTAGAGGTTCTCTCCTCCCTGACACGGGCTCCAAATTGAAGCTACCATTTCCTGTAAGTTGAAACAGCAGCCTTTTCTTTATATGCCAACTGTATTCAAAAAGACGTATCTAATACTTTCACTCATTGCCATCAGCAAAAAAGCAGCAGTGCTTCTAGAAACTTCTACACCTCATAAACTAGGAGTTGATGTGGGAGAGCGTAAGGGAGGCAGTACACTCATGCAAGTGAAAGCATCTAGTGTTAACAGAAAAAGTAAAAAAAAAAAAAGCTAAAACATTCACAAATAAAAAATAGTGTTTACCAGACACATGAAAAACAGTGAATTGGCTTTGTGTGTTTTGTTCTCTAGGACACTAAGAAAAAAAGATAGATAAAAAGTATACTAGGTGTTCATAAAAGGTAGAACAGTTTTTTAAAGTTAGTCTTACAGTTATTTTTCAAGCCCTTAGTTTTAGACTCTAATGTTTTATGTGCCGTTATTTTGCTTTTACTGCAAAAGGAAGAGCTGGCTTCCAAAGATAAAGGAGATTTTTGGTAAATGGTGAAGGTACAGAAATAAATGACCCACTTGGCTAGTGTGTAATTACACTGGCTGAGATTGTAACAATCTATCACATGGGGGAGGATGACACCACGCTAAGGGGTTACTCAAAGGAGATAGCCTTTGACTAACTACCGGACGCAGGCGATCGATACTCCACAGATATTGTTCTCTCAAAAAAACAATTGAGTTCTAAAAAAAAAAAAAAAGTTTGAAAATAGATTCCTCCTTTCCTCCCAGATACCGATCAGAGACTCATCTTGACCTTATTCTGGAAAAGCAATGCTTTCTTAAACAGGTATATGGAACAAATAAATCCTTCAGTGTCCCGGGAAGCGTTTTTACATACAAGAGTTTTGCTCTGAACTCATTTTCAGCCTTTTTTGTTTGGATGAGCTACTCTAATCAACAAATTAGAAAGCACATATTCACTGAGAATGAGCCTGCCATTACACGTTTTGTATCTCTCATTAACAGCGTAGAGAAATCCAATAAGAAGAGGAAGGCAGAGAGCTTAGACTGTGAGGATGAAGTAGTCATGGAGCCTGCACTGAGCTAACAGCTGCTCCTCACATCCTGTTGTGATGAATACACTGCATGGAACAGCTACACAAAACACCCTTCTGCAGTATTCAAGTTAAAAAAAGATATATATATATATATGTATTGATTTTAGCTGGGAGAAGAGTGGCTTTCAAAATATGCATTTAGTACTGCAGGGAATGCATCAAGTTTGTGACACCGATGTGGGGGGGACTGGTCAATATGTTCAAGGGCAGACTTGCTGTTCAAAGAGCCCTAGGACAGGGTGGAGGGACATACTAACGACATTAATGGACAAATGCAAAGCCCTTCACCAGGTAAGAAATAATCCCTTGCAAGAATATAGGCTGTAGGCTGGGAATGACTTCCTAGCTGGGGAGCAGCCCTGCTGAACAGGCCCCGGGAGATCCTGAGGACACCAGCAGCATCCTGGGATGCATTGAGTGGAGCACAGCAAGGAGAATGAGCAAAATTACGACCATTTAGCACTCAGACTGCAGGTAGATAGTCCGCACTCTTCGAGCGGGAAAACCAGATAAACTGAAATGATGGATCCCGAGGTGGCTGGGAACTGAATCATCTGCCATGTGAGGAGAGGCTGAGGAAGCTGGGCTCGTTCACTCTGGAGAAGAGAAGGTTTCAGGACCACCTAATGGCACTTGCCAATACAATCAAGCAGACAAGAATCATGCTCTTTAGAGTGGCACACGGTGCCAAGATGAGAAACAATAGATCTGAACTGGAACAGAAGTTCCAGCAGCACTGGATTGTTTTGTTAGCCGTTACAACGGTCAGGCAAGTGGAATGGGCCACTGAGAAAGGATGCGCAGTCTCCGTTCATCTAACTGGTTTTCAAAGTCCTTAGCAACCTGATCTGATCTCAGAACTGATCCTCTTTCAAAAGTATTGAACTCTTGAAGAAAAAAACAACCAAAACAAAACCACAAAAACCCCCAAAATAACCCCAAAAAACTAACAGCAACAAAACCCCACACACACAACACAAAACCCCCCAAAATACCAAAAAAATAACTGTGCTACTTTGAAAGAACAAGCACCACACGAGCACAGAGGCAAAGTCTGTTCACGTTGACCGGTTCCTTTCGCACCTAAAGCTACTGGTAGGGGACACCCAAAAGCCCTGAGGGAACACGTGACGCAGAAGCTGGTGTCAGTGAAACAGCACTGAATGCATCTGTCACGCAGATGATGTCCTGTTGTTTCAGTAGTGCAGACACAGACATAGAAAAAAAAAAATCACCAGTAAGAGACACCAGGGTTTTTCCCTAACTCGCTAGTTATGAGCAGGTTCTCCCCTTTTCTGGTTTCTGTCCATGTTTCTTCACAGGAAGTGACAAACAAATTAATATACTAGCCCCTTCTTGCTTCATTTACGTCTAGGTAGGTAGAAAAACAAATAAAACTGGCTTCAAGATATAAACCAAAAAGTGCTGCCCACACGATGCAGAGTCTCCACCTCTCCAGCAGGGACCTGTCAGGAATTCTGAACACAAGTCCCTAAAGAGCTACTCAGGCTTAGCAAGGCTGGAGAAGGAAGGAACACACTCTCCTCTTGAATCAAAAATATCCTTGTCTGGGAACATGTGTAGACTTTGAAAAGTAAACGTTATCATGAAATGACTTTGTAATGATTCCTCTCACTTCTGTTTTGCACAACACTTTCCTTTTCTTTCAGATTCATCACTCTAGACCCACTTTGCAGTAGCGGACTCACCTATATCAGGCAGTACTTCAGCATGAAGTTTACTTATACCTCAAAGAAAACATCAGCAAAATGGTATTTTTCAAAATTTAGATTCAGAAATATTTATTTTCGTTATCCTCAGCTCTCATTCTTTTCTAGGCTCCCTTATTTTACAGTTTATTTCTAAATAATTCTTTAACTAGTTGAAGCAGAAGTAAAAAGTAACATAGGATACAATTTCTAACCAACCACTCTAAACCATTAAAGAGCAACAAACTGCAGAAAAACTAAACCTGAACACCTACTTATGCTGGTTCAGAGCTTTTGACTGTTTACTATATTCTCTGAAAACCTTATTCTAGACTGTTAAGATACTACCTCCTTAGGTCTTACCACTGTAACCCCCTGCACCTTTTTCTTACATCTATCATACTAGAAAGATGTACCAGTAAACCAGTATGTGACTTAAGCCTTAGCGTGAATGAATCAACAAACTGATTTGGTTACTGACCAGTCCAGTCTTGCCTTGCACGCTTCTGGTGGTCTGTGTTAGTCAAGAACATGAGAAGATACCATTTTTGATCAACAGTTGCAACGGTTGGTGCAGTTGCACTGGCAAGACCGACCTTTTGCAGAGGTGTTCTCATTTGTTTCGGGAGCAACTTTAAGTTAAAGCAACAAAATTCCTGATTTCTGGTACAAATGACAGAGAGATTCATACAAGAGAATTATCCTAGCAAAACTATCAAGCAGATGCAGTGGTTTCTGAAAAGATGGAACAGTACAACCTGGCCTTCCTATGTCACAATACAAAAAGCCCCATTTAGCTTTGCTTACTCTTCCTGATAAAAACCTATTGAAAGAGCGACTGTCTGTTAGCAACATACACAAGACACATTACTAGCTTTATTTGCAAAAATAATTAAGAATACTATGATTTCTCTTTAAGCTATTAGATAAAAAGTATTTTTCCTTACATTTAGGTGCAATTAATAAAACTTATATACTTTGAAGCTTATGGAGCACTGGAAGAGGCTGCCCAGAATGGTTGTGAAGTCTCCTTCTCCAAGACTTTAAAAACCCACCTGGACACGATCCTGTGCATCCTGCGCTAGGCAAGCTCTCTTACTAGAAACCCTTGCTCTCCTTACACTCTGTAGTGGCTTCAAAGGCCTCAGTTTTGCCTGTATTTCTCCCACTTATGCCCCTCACCTAGGCAATAACTTTAGCTTCTCTAATACTTAATCGCAACCTTCCTCTCTTACCATCCAGTTCAATTCATTTTTTTTTTATTTCGTGGGCACCACCTCTCCAAAAGCCTCTTGGCAAATATTTCTGAAACCAAATCCTTTATCTTCCATTCTTTGTCATTTACAACTCTTCCGTCACTGCCAAAACTAGTTCTTTCCCATGATACGGCCCTGAATTAACTGCATTTTGTTCTCAACTACCATCCACATCAAAATGGACATCTGATTCCAATCTCAACACATGCAGACATCTTTTTTTCCCCCTGTTCTCTCAAGAGTTTATTGCAGAATTTTTGCACTGCTAGAAAGTATTTCTATGTTTGCACAATGAACATAAGTAAGCTTTTCATTTTTCTCAAAGCACAGAAAAAAACCTGAGTCACAAATATGAAAACAACATTCTGCACACAATAACTACAGAAGCTCCATTTGCCTATTTTCATTTTCATGTTTTAATGCTTATGGAATTCAGGTATGTTGTTGTGTCCTATCCCCAATCAAAAGTCTTTCATCTCTGTTTACATATGCAATCCATGTTTCTGTCTGAGTACTGATACAGGCTGTTGAAGACAAAAATTAAATTATTTCCTCAATTCTTTCATCTTCGAACAAAAAGAAGTCTACTATCTCTCTCTCAAGAGAAAATCTCCAAACCCCTTTCTTTCCAGTAAAAGAGGGATTTGAAGACCTGGCCTTTTCACATTACTAGTAAGCAACCCACTCACCAGTTTGTTAATGGGTAAGCGTCATCAAATTGCTTCGTCCTTTCTTGTCCCCATAAAGAGCAAGAAGCTCTTCACTAGAAGGCCTCAGCAAAATAAGGAAGCTTTTGGAAACAACAACATGAATTATCAAAACAATATTCCGTTGGAAATCCTAGCCAGCTTCAATTTCAGCCCTGAGTTGAAAAATAAAAAAAAAAAAGATTCTTTACAGTCAAGGAAAATTACTTCAGTTGGTAGTGAGATAAAAGACTTTTGTTATATACTCTGTCACTAGAAAAAAACCCCAAACAACCTAGACCTATACGTAACTCAGTTATACATCACGCAGCGTTCAAAGCCAATGTCCAACTTCAACTTCTGTTCCAGTGCTTCCCTTTATATAAATAACCCTATAGAAGTAATAGAGAGACAGCATCTCCATTGTTGTAGCAATGGTTCAGGAGAACATCTTGTGCATTCAGCCAATTAACATATTCCACCCACTCATCCACTACCGCTTGCAAGTCTGAGTACAGGAATTCAAAAACTGGTACTATGTGGAACGAGCCCAGAACAGTGAAAGCTTGCAACAATTCCACAGCAATACATTAAAAAGGATTGAGCTGAAGTACTCATTTAAAACATGGACATGCTCCAGACTTCTCCATCTCTGTTCCAAATTGTATCACAACAGCATCAAGTCGCCTTTCCCCGTTGTCCTAAATTTTTAAACGCAGTCCTTGCATATTTATTTAGTTTGCTCTGGAAGGTCAGTGCAGTTTAACTTCTCATATTTTTCACTTTAACCTCTGAGATATTGTTTTAAGACATTCTTAAAATGTTTTGAGGTACCTTTCTTCATGGATAAGACATTTTGCCCTTCAAACTTTGTAGTTTTCTACTACTTCCAACATTCTCCTGAAAGAAACTGCTCATAAAGTTAAGCCTGATCCACAGTCACCCTTCATGACCAAGAGACAAACTCCAGAAATGTTTGCAGTTAAGAATATCCCAAGATTCAACTGGATCTCACTAACCACTTTTTGTCTACAAATTTCTCATTTTTGAATGGGGAACCTTAAATACAGACTTGGGTTTGTTGGCTGAGTAACAGCAAAATACTTAATCTGTGAGACTAGCTGTTCAATAATGTCCTTGTTACTTTGCAATATCAAGCTAATAAATAGCATGGAGAAGAACTGAAGTTATAAACAAATAATAATGTAATGAAGTCTCTAAAATGAGATTTATTTTTTTTCTATTAGTATTATCTGGTTTCATTTTTACCCGGATTCAAGTATTTAAATGAGATTAGTAGCTTGAGATACAACGGAATTTGCAGAATGGAAGATGAAAATCTTTCCTCTGAAGTTGTTGCATTCAGGCTCGAGTGACAAGTGCTTAATACATTTTAATCCCATAACCCCTACTAAATATTACTCTAAAATGAAAGCAGAGAAATATCATAAAAATTCTCAACTTGCCCCTTCTTGAAGGAAAACTGCATTCAGCCCTTCAGTATATTAGACTTGGGTTAAAACCAAATTATAATTAAAAAAAATTTGTCATATTTAATAATAAAATCCCTTTCAAATTACATCTCTACCTCAAAATTTGCCTCTTGAGAAAAAGTCACACAGTAAGATGAGCACACCCAATCTAGAGTCTGCCAACCCAGGCAGGTATTGAGACAAAATGAGCAGTTTCCCTCTCTTTCTGGTGAGAGACACCACATTACCCATGAGACCTAAAGCTTTTAAAGTGTATGCTTTTTACCTGCTTATTTCTCAATACCAATTTTGTAAAACCATCTC
>WTSP01020689.1:0-22500 GCA_025331215.1 Actenoides lindsayi | reverse complement strand
AGTCAGTGAGTAGCATTATAAAACAATCAAAAAGGCAAGTTTCAGAACAAGGAATGCCAGCTGGCTGACCACTCCTGTCACTCTTCCTGAGATTTGTGTAGCAAACCATTTGCTGTTGTTTGTATAAATACAGAACTATAAAAACTACTGAGAAAAATCTACATAACTTCAGGTAGACAGAAGACAAAATGCATATGAAGACTGAATCAATCTTTACCACATGGCTTCTTAAAGGTGAGCACAGTTTGAGGCCATCATGGGATACTTACTCCTTTTCCTAGCTGTTTTACACTCGCTGTATAAATATCTTTTGTTTGCCCAGGTACTTAAATCAAGTCCTAGCAAATATTATCGAATAAGAACTGAAAGTCATACCTACAAACAGAACTCAAAACTACAAAAGATTATTTTTTCCCGTCATTTGGGGTTTCAATCTCCTGAAATAACACACAACTCAAAAAATGGGCACCAAGTTTAGATCACCCCCTCATCAAACCACTGAACACGAAGACAGCAACAAATTCCAATATGGTAGAAACAATAAAGGCTTTTCCCCACTTCAACACTCCCTGTTTCTAATTTCAGTTTTCATCTGGCAGTTCCACAGGTTGTGTATGCTGGACAAAGCATTTTAGCCTTTGGCAATGATTGGATTATTCTATGATCTAGTTAGTAGAATGGACACAAATGTCTGCCTAACAACAACAAAAAATTGCTTTTTCTTTGTGAAGTGCAGCTGATGCAGTCACTACTACAATTATTTGTCAGAGCTTAGACAACAGCAAAGTAGCAGAATGCTTTTTATGTTTAAAACAGCAGCAATGCTTTTTCTGTATAACTCTACCTATACACAAGCTTTAGAAAACTGCTGCAGAAAACCAGGCAAGCTGTGTTACTTACATATGTGTATATACAAATACATAAGTCAAAATGAGAGAAAGATAGGAAGAATGTGGGGGGGGGAAAACACAAGTAAAATAAAATTTGTGGTTATGTAGATTCTCATAGACATTACATTAAAAGACATGTACTAACAAATGAACCAATTGTTAAAATAGCTCTTTAAAATTTTTATCTATTTTAAAATTTCCTCATAATTTTTCCCCCAGCTTAAAGCAATGCTCACCTGATGAACAGATATCCAGGAGGAGTGAAGAATGAGCAGCTGACTTAACAAGTCAATGAGACATCAAAAATTGGCTTTTGTACTCCTACATAAAGCACTCTGCCACCCCTCTTCACAAAAATATAAGATGGCTAAATCATAACCAACACTAAACAAGATTTTTCTAGCTCTTTTTAAACACAGCTGCCTTTTCCAATACATTAATCTATTTTGCACCCATGGTGATTCTGAGTTCTTTTCAGCACTTTGTTAATGTTTCATAAGCTGTTATTTTTAAGTTGCCTGGAAGGGCAGAATTCTAAAACCAAGTGTATAAGGTAAGCTAAGTAGTAAAATGTTTTAAAGTGCTCTTTAATGGATCCTCCTTTACAATTTGAACAGCAACTTTTCATATCTGACATAAAATCCATAGATATAAATCACATTAGAGGGTTATTCTTTCCCCATTATCAATCTCTGTCTCTTTATGGAACATTAAAGTCACATTTGACCTTAAAACATGATAAAATGGAAATCAAACTAGAATGTTTTGTAAAAGATATAATGAACTTGTACCTCTTTAAAAAAAAAAAGTCTATGATGTGATTTTGAATGCATCCTTCATTAAATACCAACAAAGATTTTCAAAGTGTAGCTGTGACATTCAAATGAAAGAAAAAAAGGTACTTTATTGTCCTGACAACTTCCATGAAAACAGAATCAACCTGCTACAAAAGAGAAATGTTTCGGACTCCACATTTTAGCAGATTCAGCATTTAATATGAATAGAAATTTGCCATTACCCACCAAACCTGAGGGACTCCCACATGCAGCAGTCCTTTACCGGGAGGGACTCTTAACCACAGCACACACTTGACAATATGTATTTTACAAACAAGAACAGAAAGCTGCCAGGGCTCTACCAAATACCTGAGCACACACTTGTATATTTACTAACATTAAGGAAGTTTTGCAACAATAACGTTTTCTTTGATCATGCAGCTGACTTGTCAACTGTTCAGTGATTCCTACCCACAATATATGCCAAACATTCAGGAGAAAAAGAAGCTATTTCTCCCAGTCCCTCTCTCAAGTAATTTTTAATTCAGGAGTGAAAGAAGATTGGCCCCATCAGAAGAAATGTAAAGAGACCCATCCCAAAGTAGCCAGTCACCACTAGACTGCTCTGAGAGCACTAAAAACTCCGCATCCCTACTGTATTTTTTCCTTTCCCAGATGCCTTCAGATTCACCCGATCCACTACTTCAAGAGATGCAATGCCAGGACACAGACTGGTACATGTTAATACTTCACACTAAATTCCAATCATTCCATTTACGTAACATTAAAAAAAATCAGTTTGATTTCTGTCTGTGAACAAACTCAAAAATAAATTTTTACACTTCTTTTCTATCGTTTGATCTCCTGCCCTTGCAATATGTACCTTGTCGTGCTCGAATATGGTTTTACAATTAGATATACAGTTGCATGTAAGTGAATTTGTCAATCCTTCCTTCCACTAGTGCTTTGGCCTGCATAATTTTTTTTATCTGTTTGGGCAACTGTGTAATGTAAATATAACCACAACGGTATTGCAGGCACACCCACGATGAAACAAAAAAATGTTGAAAGGAGAAAAATGTGTTTCTATATATACAATTCACAGGTTACCTACAAAAGTCTAATTCAGTGGCTGTTAAAGGTTTTACAAAGTGGAAGTGAAAAACAGAATCCTTTGACACAACACGAACCAGAGGAAAGACCCTCGCTCTCTACCCTTTTATCCAGGATGGAACAGAAACCTTCTTTTCCCTACTACTGCAGAGTGAAACATGGGGTTTTTTTAAGGAAGAGTAAAAGAGCACAAGGTCACCCCAAAGGCAAGTTACCCATATGAAAATATAATACATTCTGTATGCAGGAAATATTCCAGAAATACTGTTATAAAATACTGACAAGTTACTGAATTAGCCTATTCTGCCTGTGAAGGAGAAGATGAACTTTGTGTTTTTCAGAGCCATTTCATCCTTGATCTTTAAAGCAAAGTCAAGTAAAAGATTTCCTCTGCACAGTACCATATGCACGTGCACCTTTGCACTCCCAAAATTGCAATGTAATGCTTTCTAATCAACTACAAAAAGGTTAAAGAGCGTAGAGTTTTTAAAAGCAGTATTGCACCTTTTTACTACTATTTTTCAACTGCGAGATCACTGAACACTTCTACATAGGCTGGTTCCTTTATCTAATTTGGCTAAAAGCTCCTCGCTTTGGGAACAACCTTTCTCAGAGGGTGTCATTTAAGAGGAAAAGTCATCCATAAGACAATGCACAGTCTTGCCACTAATGTAAATTCCCTACAAATAAGGATATTTTAGTAAATGAAGGAGCTCCTCAATCCTCTGCTTTTGCAGATCTTTGCACTTGACCCCTGACCTGAGGTTTAAAGTCTGGACTAAAAATGCTACCCAGGGAAATCTTACAAAGACTCCTGAATAAGACTTAGAAAAATGAAAGCTTAAAACCTCAACAGCGAACAAAAGTCAACCAATGACAACGTCTGACAGCCACCGTCAATTCTGAAGTGATGCCTCTGTCATCCAACGACTCAAAGTATTGATTTCTCTCAGCATGAAAAAAGCTTAAGCCAATGAAATAGATATAGCATCATCCCCCCGATAATAGCCATCAAGGTTAACACCAGCAGAACACTTATCAAAGTATCTCTTCTATTTCTTCTTGTTTTAATGGACTGAACACAATGCAATGGCTTCTCATCTCTGCAACCTATAGTTTTCCAAACCTCATTTATCCACTTTTCCAGGCTTTTATCTGATTTGAAGATTAAAAAGAATCTGCATCTAAATCAAATGTTCGTACTACACATGTGGAAGGGAAAAGAAAAAAACCCCACAAAACTCAGTGTTTTTGTAGCCAGACATTCCTGGGGGAAAAAACCATGCATTTAAAATCAGAAGACGGTGGGGGGGAAGGGGGGTGGAACCCTGTAGTTGACTTAGACACCAAACACAGACGGGTAAAACTATGGTCGTAGCCAGAAAAAAAAACCTACCACAGTCAGTTTGGGTTAGTGATTAGTGAGAAATGCAAGGATCTCAAGAGACATGTGGTTTTAATCTGTGCTGAGTCAACAGCTTTATTTTTTACCTTTAAGTCTCACAGTAGTAAGCTTTAGTAAACCCAAGTAAACACTAGGTAACAGCACTTCTACTGAGTCTGCATCTTTCAAATGAACCCAATTTAGTGGAGCAGGTAAATGAGACTAAAAGGAGGTCAACTGGATATAAAAACAACTGAGAAAAAATAAATTACAGTGAAGAGCAGAGACAAATAACATCCAATTTGTTCTGCTGTATCCATTTGTACCATAGACTATTTTTTTCTAAACCTTTTTCTTTGATGCTTCTCTAATTGATATTTGTGTTACAGCTGCACCCTTGGATCACGAAGACAATGCTTTATACAAACAAGTAAGAGCAATTATTCCTTGCTAGAAACTGGGATTTGCTCTACATGCCCTACATTACTCCAGTATTCTAACTCTCTAGGCATGCCTGCTAACCATTGGCATAAGCAATATGAAGAGACGAACATTCTTTTTGAACCCAAGAAGATAGTTCTTACCATACATTTGCCCAAATGCTTTGCATTCAAACCATGCACTAGGACAGGCACTTCCCTCCCGCTCTCTTCTGCAAATCCCATTTATGTTTGCAGCCCTTCCATACTATTCTTGTTCTAAAACAGGCTAAGATCTTGAAAACATCATGCTTGGGCATTAAATTGGAGATCCTTTGGGTCCACATCTTTCACATCTTGACACAAGGCATTTTTCAAGCTTGAAATAATAAAGAGTATGCTCTAGAAACAGTAAAGCTCAGCACTTCGTAGATGGTTTGATGCTTCCAGATTAGATATTAAGTAAAGAAGGAGCCAGTGATGATCTTTTAAGCCATCTCCCAACCACACTGCACGACCCTTGTGATATTCCATGCTTTCAATGCCACCACAGAGATTAGTACTACATTCACTAGAGACCTTCTAGTCCAGTGCAACAAATTAATCAGATCCATGAACAACTTTTGGAACTGGCAAACTCATTTAAATAAGGACCATCCAGTCTTGTCCAGAAAATGAGACACATACTCACATAATCTAAGGAGTCACTACATGGCCTTACTGAGGGCCAAATTAAGGTTGCACTGCCCTGATTTTTCATAACTTCTGGATACCTGGTTTGGCAATCTTTTTATATTGTCATTTATACACTGCTTTATAAAGTTTTAAAAGGGGGAATACCTTTTAATCAAGTGAAAACATATATAAAGGATCCAAGTGGGACAAATACAAAGACTTCTGTCGCTTGAACTAAAGCACAGCAGATTGTTACCTTGTCTGTAACCATCAGTTAAACGTGTGTGTGCGACTTGTTACTGCCAGAAGAGAAATACAGAATTTAGTCCCAGTCTCCAAAGATGTAGTGGAGACTGTCTTAGGGAACTGTCCCAGTTCTACTTTCAATGATCCTCAGCTCTTTTTCCTGTTCTTCTCCTATCATCAGGTTTTCTCCTATTACCCACCCAAACTTTGCCTTTCGTTCTTGCTGTTAATACCTTACTCTAGAAAAAGCCTCAGGATGCTTCCTCCCCTCCGTACAGTACGAACACCAAGTGGAAGTAGGGGAAACATCATCCACTGCTACGCTGTCAGCTGAGGAAACATTTGCCAAGGAAGTCATGCTGGGGCTTTCAATCCATTCTTCAAGATTTTGTGAAAATCTGCCACATGACCAGGGGCCAGATGGCACATTTCCAATAAACCCCCAACAATCTGAAGCTCTGTAATGTCCTCATTCACTAACTGTGACCACCACCTCCCCAACTGTCTTCTTCCACCGAGGCACAGTGAGGACCTTCATTACCTTTAAGGTAGGTAGAAAGTAATCCAGCAGTTTTGGCCCCAGCAGCCAAATAACTGCTTCCCTAGGATTCAGATTTCCAGACACCCTACTGTCAGCACAGTTCTTTTACAACTTCCAGCACCAAGACTTGGCACAGGAGTGACGCTTGAACAGATTGAAAGTCACATGCAGTTCAGATGGTGCAGATAAACCTCAAATGAAGTCTCTAAGAGCAGGTAACACAAGCTAATGAGTCTTTCTGAACAATGTGACTTACTAATTAAGAAGCTCTCAAAGGTACTACAATAATAGCAATTTTTCACAAGTTTTGTGTCAGATGAACTCCGAATCATTTTTCATTAGGGCAAATAGTCACACTTCTGACAGTGGGGAAATGATAATATGTCAAACATGGAAAAAAAACCACTCAATGAAATAAAAAGAAGTAATTTTTTTAACATTTTAATTTGGAAACATCTTGTCAATCTCTTTTTTCTAAAACAAGGGAAAAAATATATCTGAATCTGAACCGAAGAATTTAGCCAGAACGATTCAGATGGTAAGCGGATAAACCAAAAGATAATTTGGAACCTTATTACAGAATGCCCTGTACCACTTCAATCTATAAATGTGGCTTCAGCCTCCGGCTATAACAAAGTGAAAGGTATCTGCAGGAGTTGCAAGTCTTAAATTCCTATAGCTATACTCAGGTATATTAGTATTATGTTAACTGTCTCAACACCTACCTTACAGAAATTCCTATAGAGGACTCATTTTTATTCTTATATAAGAACTCACATTCATATAATATGTAGAATACAATGCAAAAATCATCAACATACATCTGGTGATTTCGTTATTTATTGTTTGATATTCCTGCTACACCACACTCACTAAATTTCCTCATAAATTTGCAAAACACAAGCAAAGCAAATTCATTTCCAGCCAAAATCTCTAAATAAACAGTTTCTAAGATTATGTAAAGTTCCAGATTTCTAAAAACCAGAAAGATTAGTCCCTTGAGATATTCCTGCAGCCTGGGGTCTGTGTTTCTATTTTCTACACTGCTCCCCTCAAGCACTTTTTAGCTTTCCCTGTTTAGTGTTCTAGTTTGAGAACAAAACTCTGATTTTAATCCAGGAGCTTCAGAATGTATCAAAATATACCAACTCATGAACAAAGAACAGAGAAGTCCTATCCATTTGATATAAGACATTTAGGCATAATAGTTTCCTATCTTGCCATGACTGGTTGCATGCCACAGACAAACACGTGTTTAACGAGCTTTGATACTCTGGATACAAAGTTGGTTTCAGACTTGACTGGGGTCCTCAAGATGTCACTTATAACACTTAGTAATAATATAAAAATAAAATATTTTAAAAAAAGAAAAAAAAAAGAAAAAAAAAAGTGTTTGCCTTTCTATAGCTTTGTTCTGTAGTTGTGCAACAGAACCAAGGGGGTGTTTTGAAAGGATTCTACTCTGTATAGTGGTCTAGTACTCAGCTGACATTAAGAACAAAGGGAAAAATACCCTCAGCACACAATAAAATCAGTGGATACACATGGATATCTAATGGCAATTAAGGTAGGAATCACCCATTGTTCTGGACCAGCAGCAAAAGGAGCTTTAAAAGTCTTCTGGGCCATATTTGGCAAACCTTTTGTGAAACCTCAGCTATGAAACATTCAGAGATGAACAGGAACTCGGGATCCAAAAGGTAACCCATCTGTCCTTCACCAGCCTCTATCGTATTTGCTCTGAGAGCTAATTTAGTGGACTTGATCTCTGACAGTTGAGGACCTTTTCAGCCTCTCACAATGGAGAATGATCACCCTGACTGGCACATATCCTTGAGCAACACTGCTAAAGAGCATGAACATGTTGGCTGGTAAAGAATTTCTTTCACAGAGAAAAAAAAAAACCCTTTAGTTTCTGCCAGTAAGTCATTTCACCTTCATCTGTATCTGCAGAAACAGTTTAATTCATTATTAAGTATTAAGGGCTTCTTTTTTTTTTGCCAGAGGAATTTCCAATTCCTATCAAAGAATCTGTGGAAAAAAAAGGATTATACAGTATTCAAAAGTCTATTTAGAAAGTAACATGCTCAATGCTGTTAATTCATAAGTTTCGAACTTATACTCCAAACTTGCCCTTCACCCTATGGGAAAACTAAGATTCTTGAGAGGCTTATTTCTTTGAAGGATCAAATACTTTAAAAGCAGAATATTTTGATTAAGATGATGATGAAATGGCAAAGACTACAATAATAATAATAATAATCTAAAAGCAAATGGGATGGTTTCTTACAACACGGTCTTTTACAGCAGTTAGTCTTTAAAATCATTCCTAGTCACTGACTTTGGAAACATGTTAAGCAGTCACAATCCCAGCTTTAGCTTAACCTTTGCCTTAACTTAAAGCCTCCTGTCAGAATCCCTACAGCATCAAACTACGAAAAGCAAATCACTTCATTTTTCCCTCTCCTTTTTTTCAGTAGTCTGTGTTCTGTCCTTCGATCCAACTAGCACATGAGGTTTCTAGTTTGTGATTGGTCCTCATGCATTTATCCAACCACAAGTTTGGAATTTCAGAACAGCATGAGATAGATTTGGGTTTTAATTAACATTTTTTATTCAGAAAAAAAAAAACCTGCCACCCTTGAAAGGTTGACATTTATCTCTAAAGATTGTTGGGGGGAAGATAATAAGGTTTTGGGTTTTTTTTAAACTGTGTGATTTTATTACCCACAAAAAGACAGCATTATTCAAAGTGTGAGAAGACAACAGTCTCTGCTTTAACTTACAGCAGTCTAAGTTAAAAAAGCTCATTCATACAACTCTAGATCCTTATATTGAGCGATATGGAACAAGGACTAAAGCAGTCCGTAACAACTGCTTTAAAATTTATCATTTTCTTACTCATTTGGTTGAAATTAGGAGAGCTCAATGACAAAACTATTGCAGATGCTACCTTCACAGAAATTAAGCACCATGTAGTTTTCTCTTTATTTCTCATTTTAATATTAAATACCAGAATTTGTGAAAGATCCTATCCCAAGGCTGTGATGTTCTCGTAGAGCCTTATTTTTGGCTTGGTCTCAGTTCAGCAAGTGAGGTTTTTCTGTCTGGTGGTTTGGGTTTGTTTTTTTTTAATGATGTGAGGGTGTTTTTATACTATCCCTCGATAACAGTTATCAGCATTTGTTACAAACAGCTGAACTCACAGACACTGGTGTAATGACACAAAACAGATTACACAGTACAACTGCACAAATCCTGCTTAACCAGATTTCACTAATTGACTTTAATTCAGTGTAAAATAATAAACTCAATACTTGCAGCTTCTTATGTTTAGAGCACAATAGCCATGGAGGATAACGAAGCAACACAAGTTCTGCGGAATTTTAAAACAAGAGATTTGATGTGAATTGCAGCTCACTAATCAACATTATAGGTATTGAAAGAAAGTACAGTGACTAATCAAAATCACCAGCTTTCACCAAGTATGCACAAAAATGAAAGAAACTACTGAAATCATAGAAAAATTATATACAACTCCTAAGTGGCAGTTATCTGACATAGCAAAGACCCATGTAACAACATCTAGTAAATCTACTTGTCTGTCTACTTGTAATATTCCAAATTTCTGAGTAGCTTCAAACAATAATATAAAATAACCAGAGAAACATTCCTCCATCTTCTGCTCCTGACCACATGAAGCTGCCTTGCAAAACAGTGTCAGTCGAATGCCGAGACACGTGATGTTGGCTTCAAGGCTATCGACAGCTGCTTATAAAAGAGATATTTGGGGTTTCTATCCAGCAGCGTAGGAAAAAAGATAAGCAAAAATATTTCAGACAGCAGAATTTCTGTTTTTCTTCTATGAAATTTTAATAGATTCAGAACTAATGGTAGCATAATTTAGAGAAGTCTGTAGGTGACATAAGGTCCTCCTGGGTCTGAGGGCCAGCACAGAGCCAGTGCAGCTGAGGATGACCCTGCCCTGCTGGTGTCACTGGAGCCAACAGGCTGCCACTGCCACTAGCAAGTCTGACTAACCGTCAAATCCGGAGATCTCCAAGTTACTTGGCACCTTCCCCAACACAGCCATCATTTGAAGAGCAACTTAACTGCCTCCTAGATCATCTTTTTCATGATCTAAGCTCACCTCAAAGAGATTGGTTCAATTTTTTTCATGTCGAAGAGAAAAAACAGTAGGTGGATTGCATTAACTACAAGGTGAGACTTCACATATTACAATTTGAGTGCAAATAAGAGAACAGCCACTGTAACTATAGCTTACGTAAACAAGAAGCCATAGGTCAAAACAAGTAACTATTCAAACTATGGACTAGATTTTCAGTTCAGACTCTATAGGGCCAGGCATGCTACATCTTTTAGGCACACCCAAACCTGTTTCAGGGTCTCGCAAATAAATCTAACACGAAGATACTTGTTTCTCCTTTTCTTTTACAGAAATACCAGTTTGCAAATGCTTGGATAAACACTCCAAATAAGAAGTGGACTTTACTTTCCAAAGCTGATAAGGGTCAGAGTTTTAAAGATAAAAGCCTCTGGAGGACATACACAGAACTACACTCAGCTACAGACCGTAGCGTAACGGGTCAGTGAAAAAAAGCATATTAAAGGTACACAAACTGAAACCAAACTGTATTTGAGAGAATATTCCAGACTACTGCCAGAAGACTGTCAAATACATCTGGGCTACAAATGAATATACACTGGATCAAAAGTTAACACCCATTTAGCAGTCAGATGCATATTTCACGCTTAATGAAGGTCTGAAAAGAAGAGTTCACTTTATTCTGGATGCAGATATCAAAGCAGATCTCACAAAGCAACACAGGCGCATCATCTAAGGATCTTTTTCACATTAAGAATCCTATTAGAAGGAAAACACTAAAAGGTAATTGAATTTCCCTCAGTTATCTTCATCTCTGTCAGCTCCTGCTACAATAACTTACTCTCTAGAGCAGAGATAACTCAATTCTGTCCAGCAAGCATATGTTATGAATCTCCAAAGCAAACTTGTCTAAATCATTCTGGTCTTCTATCAAGGTTGGCTGTGGATATGAACTCTGACAGAAAGCAAACAAATTTATTTTTATCTTTTCAATAATTCATTTCCCTGTGCCTTGATGGAAGAATCTAAAGACATAAATGTTTCCACTAATTCTGGAATTATAAAGACTGGTTGAAAATATTTTATCTGGAAGTTAATGCTATTATAAACTATTTGATTCATTATTTTGTTTTAGCAGAAACAAAAGAAGCATGTTACAGCAGCTTCAGGTTCCTATAGGTATATAAAACCTAAACCTATCATCTCATGCTGTAATTGACATTCCATTTAGAATGGTTTTGACATTTATTTTCATCTTCAGTGGAAACATTAACTGCGCAAATAATAACAAAAGGAGTATAGTCTGATTTTTTCTATTTCATCAAAGCTCTTAAAACAAGAGTAAGTGCAAATTCTCTACGCACGTAAGCAAGCAACCTTGATGTAAAAAGTCACGTTAGGAAGATAAAATGACTTATATAGACCAACATCACAAAAGAAAGGCAAATCATAAGGCAGCCAAAGGGAAGAGTAAAAGACAAGAAACAGAAAAGCTACTTCCAGAAGGAGAGAGAAGAAAATACTAGATAAGATTCTGGTCCAACTAACTTAAACCGTACAATTCCTGTCAGCTTGTGATTGTTTCAGGCTGTTCAATATATATGTAAAAAAAAAAAAAAAAGCTTGAAGAATAAGTGAATAATGACGTGATAAAATTCATTGCTGATACAAAGCTATTCAGAGTTCTATAATCATGAAGGACCTGCGAGGAACTGGAGGGGGAGCTTGGAAGACCAAGTCATTGTGGTAATAAAATAGCACAGAAACTTCAGAGCAGATAAAAGAAATGTTGGAAAGAATCTAATTTTAGATATAAAATGATGGACTGTGAGTTCACCTTTATCTCCACTCCTTTTTGCCATAACTAGATGGCATCATCGATAACAGACAGTACTGTGAAACCATCAGCTCAATACAGGACAATCAACAAGCACACAGGCATCAAGTAAAATTACGAACACTGTTGTTAAAAACATACATAAAGCAACTCAAGTTATCTTTGGACAGGAATTTTACAAGAAAATCTCCACTGAAGCACAATGGGATATTTGCTTTGTTAATTATAAGAATTTAGACTCTGTGCACACTGTATTACTTCAGTCAAGACTATTTTAGAATCACTGCCTAGCATGAGTAAAATTCTGTAAATTAATAATAAACAAGGTAAACACTACTGATTTATTTTTCATGAATAGGTGAGAGCAACAACATTTCTGATGGGAACACCCAATTTGAAGCAAGAAACTTCTTAGCTAGCTTAAGTTTTCATATTATGCACAGAAGATGCAGCAAAACATGGAAAATGTTTTTATAGACAACACCAAAACTGCATAAAAAGATATAGGCATTAGCGGTTCAAAGGAAATGTACGCCATGCATCAAAAGGAATTTTAAAAGAAAAAAAAGCTGAAGTGGTTAAGCTTCAGAGAAAGAAGGCTGTAAGGAAATGGCATTCTTCAAGAAGTCTGTTCAAAGAAGGAAAACAGAAAAATATGTCAACTATGACATGCTGATTTTAAAAACAGAAACAAGAAGGCCAAAAGAGTTTGAGGAACATGGGCACGAAAGCATAAAAGACAGTAATAAATTATTTTTCAAACAAATCAGGAGCAGTAAGCCTGTTAAGGTATCTCTGTAGAGCTAATAGAAGATCAAAGGATAAAAAAGAGCTCTTGGAACACAAGGCCACCACAGAGAAGTGCTAGCAGAGAAGTTGTAAAAGAATCCTGACAAGCGGCTAACTGCTAGAACCAGATGCTATTCACTCAGGTGACCTAGAAGAAGTTGGGGGATGAATGCTGCTGAGCCATGGGCTACAACCTTCTTTCTTAAACTGCCTCAGTGCCCAAAGGAAATATGCCAAGTGGATTCTGGGACCTACGTGGCAGTAAGTCTGAAATATATAACAGGAAAATCGGTACCCGTGTTTAAAACAAAAAGCAAACAATGGAATAAAACACGCTGGCAAGAGTCATCATGGCTTTTGTAAAGGGGAGCCATGCTTCACTAGATTTCTTTCAATCAGCCACTGGAGACACAGACAAGAAAGATCCAGCTCAAAGTCCCCTGTTTGAATGCCAAAAAAGATATCCAAAGAAAGGCAGGGTGCAGTAGAGCATACAGGAACATCTTTATGTTGATAAAAATTGATTAAAAGAGAGGAAACAGGTTTAAAAAAAGAATAGCTAGTTTTCAAAGTGGAATGAAATCACCAAATGAAGCCCACTGTGGTGTTCAATGTATTTAGAAGTGACTGAAGAGTGGCAGAGGTATCAAATATTGCTGATAGCACTATGTAATTCAAGGTGGTAAAAATAACAATTCAACATGAAAAATGTTAATACAGTGACTGGCAGATCAAACAACAGGTGAAATTCATACAGAGAACTGCAAGTCTTTGTCCGAATGTTGTGATCTCTGCAAGGAAGCATCCCTATATAATTATCCTGGATTGTGTTAACATCTCAAATGATTTTGGATTTCGAATGCTCTAAACACAAGTGCAAATTATTCAAGTTTACTGCTACATTGTTTCTTGTCCCAGAAAACTGGCAGAGCCCGTTGCTCTCTAATACCCTTACAGGTACAAGATCTTCATCTGAGTGTTTGAGCAACTCCCATCGCAAGTGATCACTGACAAAGAACTGCCTGCGGCAAGTGGAACTTACCTATATAAATCCTGCACATATTAACGAGACCAGACATTCACATTTCTGTACTTGTTTCCCTAACACAGGATCACTCAGAAGTAACTCATTAAGTCACTGCTGTGAAAGAGATATGCCACAGTACAGATTACTATATTATACTCACTTCTTCCTGTGTATAATTTTACTTTAGGAGTTATTCCTTCAAAGACACTGAGTAGAAAGTTTAACACTTAGTTTTTGCAATTAAAAAAAGGGAAAAATAACAAGCACTAATGAATCCTAATAAAGACCTGTTTAGACATTACCTTATTTTTGTTGATGAATCTTTTAAGCAGGCACTAGTCATTATTCTGGATTTTGTGGCTTGCTAGCAAGCTAAAGAAATAAATAAAACAAACCCCACCCTGTCAGCCTTATGATTACAGATTACATAGCAAAAAAACCCAAAGATACACTGCCACAACAAAAGATCAGTTCAAAAAGGAATATCTGTTCCCACTCTAGCAGAAGATGGCCCACAGCTTCTTCACATTCCAATGTGAAACCGTTCCAGTGTTGTTCTCCCTTCTTCTAATTACTCCATTTTCTTCAAGCCTAAGATGTTTCAATTCACCCATTAACGCAGAAGGGCAAAATTATAAAACATAAGTGGTTACAGGAATTCAATCTTTGGTTCTTTATAGTAGAGGGGTTTTTTTGGGTTTCCAGGGTCTACAAATGCTAAAATAACAGGAATTCCAGAGCATGCTCTGCTAAAACTTCCAGAGCCATAGAGAGCAGATGAATTAAGCTCACTGATAATCTCTAGTGAAAATAATCAGCTGTAACAGTACTTACAAGAGGGTGTAAAAAGTCTTTAAAGCAAATGAATGTTTATCATTCACAGAAAGCGAAAAATAACTGCATGTGTTAATTATGTAAAACAAAAGAGAAAAAAAGGCCAAAAAAAGTTTAAACCTCATGCAGCTAATACTGCAAAACCCTGTGCAGAAAAGACTCCTACCTTCATGACATTCCTGGATTTTTCTTCAAATTACACTTAGTAGGTATGTGAAACACATCACAGACTATAAAATGTGGAAGAGTTTCAATGAGATGGTGCTAAACACTAAGCATTAATTACATAGCAGTAAACTTCACTAGCATCAGAAAAATAAGAATAGGATTTTTTATATGAATGGTTATGAATCTAATTTTCATATTCAGTATGATTTGGAAAGCCCAACAATATGCTGATACTTATTAGATTTAATTTTTCACATAGCATGTCATAATTTCCAAAAAATATCCAAAACCAGTAATGAAGATAACCATCACTTCTTGTTTCATCAGTCAACTTTAGAGGAAACAGTAATTCTAAAATTAATCTTCTTTCAAGCTGCTTCAGAAACAGTATTATTATATCTTTGATAGCTCTTCAACATATTTCTGAACTGTATTTTTATTTAATCTAGTTTAAATCTAATCTAGTTTTAATCTAATTTAAATGTATTTTGATTAATCTAGGTGATCCTGCTCTGGCAGGGGGGTTGGACTCGATGATCTTTCGAGGTCCCTTCCAACCCCTAACATTCTGTGATTCTGTGAGTCATTAAATAAGTTATATAGTCTCCTTCATGCAAAAATGGTGGTATGCGCGTCTGTCACTGCCAGCCGATCAGAGGGACTTGCAGAGGTGTGTGTAGAAATGAGATAGAATTCGCAAAACACCTTTAAGCGTCAAAGGTGCTGTTTCTCAGAAGTGTTTGAAACAGAACAATAAATGTCACCCCCAGTGATTATGCTCAGTGCCTATATTTTTTACTGGCATCACTACAAAATGTCAGATGACACTTCAGGTAGCAGCCAGTGACTTTCCTGTTGCTTGTCCCAGACAATTCCTGGGCTGCAGCATCCTCCTAAAGACACTGGAGGTGCAGCACCCTCAACACAAGTCCTTGTTAGAGCAGATGCTGTGGGTAACCAGCTCTCCCTGGTAACTCCTCTCCTGTCTTGGCACTCTTGTGCCAGAAACCCTGTGGGTTCTACTCTGCAGGCAACCACATCTCCACCCTCTGCTTTGCTTCCATTGGGTACTTTGGATCTCTGATTGACAGTTTACTCCAGAGGATTCACTCAGGGTTACAGCCTTTGTAGCTGGCATTGCTGCTTCCTGTTTTAATAAAGCACAAGTAAGGCCGGATATTTTTAAAAAAGCCAAATATGTTATTTAACTTACTGGAACAGTTATATTGGCACTTTTACATGACAGTTTTGCTGTCATCTCAGTAAGTCTCATTTTAACATAATATAATTGCTAATGAAGTAATATAGGATGGTTGCAGATGTATATTATGTAACCAGAGGAAAGGATTAATAAAGAGGCTTTGAGGAATTTCTTTTTCAGGCAGTGCAGGCTCACCAGAGCTAAGCTAATTAAGTGTTAACTTTAATATGGAAAATATTTTTTAATCAGTTGCTTTGATATTGGTAAATGCTGTGATGATTTTTCTTTTTTACCCTGAAGAAAAATTAGTTATCAAACCAATTAGCTAGTACAAGGTATGAAGTTCTTATACCAGTACTGGTATATTAGCTGACCTATTATAAACCTGGATGTGGATAGATAGCTTTTAAAGCCTTTACTTTATATATTTCTCATTGTTCTCTTCATCTTCCCAAGGAAAAGTACATAATTGCATTATTTCATTGAAAAAGTAGGATAGGACTGAAATAAGGAAAAAGCTGAGTTAAGTAGCATTGAAGTAAATATTTTTAACATAAATATGGTAATACACTGAGCACAGAAACAACAAAACTCACATAAATGAGACTGATTGTTCACAGTTAAAGTTTGGAAGCTACTGATCACTTTTTACATAAATGACATCTGGAACTTTTCAAATTCAACATCTACCTGTTCATAGCTTCCCTGTTTGTGTCTAGTATCCTACCACACTATGTACGTTGAGGTGTCTCCACCTCTACATAGACCATGCAATCACTGACTCCAGCCTCTCAAGTTAACCTAAACCTTCATATAAATATCATCACCTTCAGATTTGGGAAACAGCTTTATCTACTCATGAACATGAGAAATTAGGTAAGAATTTCACCAATTCACAGCAACAGGTGGAATACATTACTGCCTGCCACTGTGAGTGTGCACGTGTATATATGCATGCACAGGCGTGCACACACACACACACACACTTCCTCTTCAACAACAATGTAATCAAGCACCCAGCTTTAACAGGCCACGCTCAACCTGAAGAATACAGAAAAAAAAAAAAAAAAATCAGGTATCATAATACTCTGATAGAGTATTCTCTGATAGAGAATATTTGAAGAACAAGGAGGAAGGATGTGCCCTTTGCAATATACAATACCTTCCTTTCATGTCACAAATAGCAGTAAAAAGTTTTTTACCTTCCTACATTTTCAGCTGAGGATAAGCATACAATGCTTGCTTGTTTGCAGTGCCCTGTTTTGAAAATTCTAATGAGGTAGAAATTCTGGACTTTCACATCCATCTTGGTGCCATGAGATAGTCAGGTACTACATCTTAAATGGAGAAATACGTTAAGGGTTCAGCATGCCAAGAGACAAGCCCCTAGTTACCACTGCTGAAAGTGTTACAGGATGAGAAAAAAAATATTTGGCTTAAAGCTGGAAACTTAGACTGGGAGATCCCCTGCATGCAGTACTCCTCTACTGCATCCTGTTCAGAGGCTGATGGTATCCCCTGTTTCTTGGGAATAATTTTTTTGCCATCGCCAGGGCTTCTTTCCCAGTCTGGCAGCAGTTCTGACCCTTCTGAGCCTGCAGAGAGGCATAAACTGGTCTGTGAACAGCCTATTCCATCTCTCCCTTAACAAGGTTAATAACAACAGCAGCTGGCTTGAAAAATCTTGGTCCTGAAAGAGCTGTGTTGAGCACATCTTACTCCACTCATTTTTCTCACAGAGGGCCTGTTTTTGACATGAACTTGCCCTGTGTCCGTGGCTGGAGCCTTGCTGTGGGCATGCCAGGGCCCCCGGGGTACTGTCCCAGGGGACCCAAGTTCGAGGCTGCAGCACTGATTTCCGAGGTGGCCAAGGAAGCAGAACCCAGCCTTCAGCACAGTGCTGAGGGCTGGTGTGCATGGAAGGAGAAAAAAGAGCACGACGAGGAGTGCTCCTAGGTTCGGGAAGCACTCACCTGCAGGGTTTGCCCCAGCCTGGTGCACTCTCCTGGAAACCCTCAGTCACCTTAGCAAGCAAAGAAGAAAAGATGGATCCCTTTCTGTGCTGCTAATCCGCCCTCTTTCATGTTCTTTATTAATGGATTTCAACCACATCATAGAATCATAGAATGAGTCATAGAACAGTTCTGGCTGGAAGAGACCTTCAAGATCAAGTCCAACCTTACTCCTAGCCCTATCAAAACCCACTAAAACATGTCCCTCAGCACAACATCTACCCACCTCTTAAAAACTTCCAGGGCTGGTGACTCCACCGGCTCCCTGGGCAGCCCATTCCAATGCCTGACAACCCTTTCTGGAAAGGAATGCTTCCTGAGATCCAGCCCGAACCTCCCCTGGTTCTACTTCAGGCCATTTCCTCTTGTTCTATTATTTGTCATGAGGTAGAACAGATCAACTTCTGCCTTGCTACACCTTCCCTTCAGGTAGCTGTAGAGGGCAAGAAGGTCTCCCCTCAGCCTTCTTTTCTCACGGCTAAACAGCCCCAGATCCCTCAGCCTCTCCTCATAAGAGACATGCTCCAAACCCTTGACTAGCTTTGTAGCCCAGCTCTGGACCCTCTCCAGCACCTCAACGTCCTTCTTGGAGAGAGGGGCCCAAAACTGGACACAGTATTCGAGGTGTGGCCTCACCAAAGCCGAGTCCAGAGGAGTGATCATCTCCCTGCTCCTGCTGACCACACTAACACCTCAGACTGCCAAGGACCATGCCAGGCACTGACCTTTGTGCTGAACACCCCACAGTCTGTGGTGGGTTTCTCCAGCTTGCATCCCATCAATACCTTCACAGAATCATATCAGGACAGATTCACAAAACCCCAGGTTGGAAATTACCTCAAGATTGTCTGGCCCAACCTTTCTTACCAAAAGGACAGTCTAAATGGTGACCTGGAGATGACAGAAATCTTGGGAGATCTAGATAACCTAGAGATTCTAGAGATCTAGATAAAAAGATAACCTTTTCCCACATCTTCCCACCCAAACTGCATTTCCACTGCCCACAGGAGCAGCACGGTGAGCTCCAGAATGACGGTAAAGGCAACTCTAGTGTTACATCAGGTCTGAGCAAAAACAGCCGGAATCTCACTGCAGTCTCTGGTTTGCCAGCTCAGAAGAACAAACCCCTTCTCTAATCCACAAAAGGGAATTCAATATGTGGAGCATGTCCTTGGGCACTGCCCACTCCTCTGCACAGGCTCCCCAAGACCCCCAGTGCCCGTGGAGCAGAGCGTGTGGGGCCAGAGCCTTTGTCCCTTGCCAGGCTGACTTTCCACACCCACCAGCACAGCGATGGGCACCCACACTGGGCCACCTGGGCACACGCACCAGGACACCCAGGCAGAGAGGGGCTGCCTTGACCCCCCCGAGCTCTGCAGCGCAGGGGACCAGCGCAGCCTGCGGCTTTCGCACAGACATCACCCAGCACCCAGCAGCCGTGGCACGGCCACTCTCTGCTGCTTCTCTTCCTTGCGTGAGCCTTCCCCACTCTCCACATTTTTCAAGGAAAAATGGCAACAAAGCCTGTGCAGATGCCAGGTGGCTCCACGACCTGCATCCCTGGCTACAGCACCATGTGATCAGATAGCCACTGCAACCGCTGCTGCTCAGGGTGCCTGGTCTCCATCTGTGGCCAGTGATTTCAATCTAGAGTTTGGGCATGTTTTAATCTGATTTATTTTTCATTGAGTACATTTAGGTATAATTCTCTCTTATCTTAATTAGCATCGGGAAAATTACGCAGTTCCCTTTTCACAAAAGCTGAAAGAGCAACATTATGCAGGAAAACGCTTGTAGAAACAAGAAACCTCAAACTTTTACCTCAGGTAAATTAGCATGACTTTACTGAAGCTAATTGAGTTATCCTTAAATTATGCACAGAAATCAAAGGAGGTACTTTGCTCTCCCTAGAATGCCCTTTTTAAAAATGCATTTAAAAATACATCACTCTCCTCATTTCTAGGCTTCTATGCACAGGGATGTGGTTCACGTTACATCCCCACTCACTGACCCCAGCAGATCCGCCAGAGAGGAACGAAACAAGAGGGAGGCAGGGGAGGACCCACGGGAAATGCCATCGCCCACCACCCCAGTGAGATGGGTGGGCCCCAGGTGCCACCGGCACAGGCAGCAGCACCCGGCCACAGCGTCCATTCGTCCCAGTCCCACACACCTTGCTCCTGCTGCTCAGACACCCTGTAGATTTCCACCCGGGAGTAAGAGAGAGACAAAGCTGGACGGAGCACCTCGTCCCCGTGCAACACCCGCAGCACCCTGCTTGCCACGGAGCACCCGCTGCCGAGGGGCTGGCGGGGGCACAACTGGCCCTGCCCAGAGGCACCCTTTGCAAGGCCTTTCTGATCCTGTGCTGGATCGAGCGGAGCGAGGGGACAGTCCGTTCCTGGACTGACCTCTCACCCGTTCGCAGTCGCCACAGTAGAAAAGGAGAACAGTGTGACCCACCTGCGAGCCAGCACAGCGGGGCACAGTGACAATGGCGGATTTTGCCAGTTGTTTAACTTCTGTTTCACTCTGAACTGAACAGGAATCAATCTTTCTCTTTCTAAATCATTACTGAGGAACCTGCACACCTCAGACTGCCAGAGGCCGAGTACCACCAGTACTGTCCCCGGTGCCAGCAGCAGCAATGGAACAGCACAGCCGTCCTCAGATTCTGCAGAGAGCAGCCAGGACTCGGGGCGCTGGCACAACACCGCACACATCAGGTCCCACAAAGCCCATGATCCTGGGGCAGGTCATTCCAAAATGTGTCCTCCATGTAAGGAAAAGTCATCACACTTGAAACACCTTGAGCAGAGCATTTTGTATTCAAAAAAATGGCAATTTTTAGCAGGAAAGTTTAATCAGAGAACTTCTGAGGTATTTCCTGACACAGAGCTGCCCCTTAGCTACAACTGCAGGAAACACCCAGATGCTGAAGCCCAGCTAAAATGGGCATCCTGGGACACCCAGGGATGTGTCCTGGAGTGGTGGGTCCTGCAGCGGTGGGTCCTGCTGCGGTGGGTGCTGGGATGGCAGGACATGGCACGGCAGGTCCTGGGGCAGTTGGGTCCTGGGACAGCAGGTCCCATCTGTGCCCATCAACAACTTGGCGGGGCAGGTTGTTGAGCAGGACCTGCTCCCACCCAGCCGTGCAACAGGCAAAACAGGTTTTGAGTGGCTCTGGCAGCAGAGCACCCACCTGCCAGCACCCAAGGGTGCACCCTGTGCCTCCCGAGCCAGCGCATCCCCAGCCCCAGCCCGGGCCAGGGAAGGATTAGCTGTGCGGTCCTGGGAGGCCGAGGAATTCAAACCACCCTGAGTAAACCGCGCAGGAGATGAGATGTTTCTGCAGTCCCTCTGCAAGGTGGGTGGGAGGCCGGCTCCTCACCTCTGCTACCGTAAACGTACCGCAATTGTTTGCCAACATTTCAACTTATGCTTTTGGTTGTTTGTTTTCCTTTAAGTTTTATGATACTAAAGGAAGCAACAGAAAAGCAAAAGCAACGTACCCTCCCTGTTGCACTGGAGGCTCTGAGAGCTGCAAATACTTTCTCATGAGCTTAATTTCTGCTGCAAAGAGATGATGCTAATTGAGCTTCTTTTAATAAGAAAGCCTTTCACCAAAAATAAAATTTTATTTTAAAGAATCCAAAACTTCTTTTTTAAAAAAATTATCAGCTTTGACATCAAAGTTCTTCCTTTTCTGTCTCTTTTGCTTTCTGGTTGTCTGTTCAATTTTGTAATTAAAAATGGATTGGGGGAGTTGGAGAAAAATGAAGCACTTCAGTTTTCCATCCTGGGGACAGAAAAGGGAAGAGCAATGCTGTGAGCTGCACTTGCAGTGCTCACGGGACTGAAAACCCTTTTCAGGTTAGCTTGACACTCAGCACTTCAAGTGCTGTTGATTTTGTGAGCACACTGATGTCACATCTCCCCCAGAAACAGGACTTTAAAGTCTTTTGGAAGATAGATGCTTTCTTTAAAATGCACTTACACTTTATTATCAACATTGCACATTTTACTCATCAAAGAAAGGTATTAGTGGTACCAGTGCCACTACGTGTGCTTCACATGTACTAGGCTGGCGTTACAGGAGCAAAGGGAGCTCACCTCCTTCCCTGGCTGGGAAGAGCCGTTTGGGTGGCCAAGGCCCAGGTCCTCACTGCCTGGGATCAGACCCTCACCCACCCCCCCCCCAGCAGCACCAGGTCTCGCCAGGCATCGGCCAGGACAAGCCTGAAACAAGCCAGGATGCTCCCGAGGCAGACACATCTGGTGCTACTGTGGGGTCATCTGCCTTCTCCCACCCCTGCCATCACAGAATCATAGAACAGAATCACAGAACAGTTTTGGTTGGAAGAGACCCTTCAGATCATCAAGCCCAAGCGTTCCCTCAGCACTGCCAGGGCACCACTAACCCATGGCCCTCAGCACCACAGCTTGGAACCCCCTCCAGGGA
>WTSP01020686.1:0-16850 GCA_025331215.1 Actenoides lindsayi | reverse complement strand
GCAGCGGAGTTTGGGCCGTTTCCCCCCCCGACCGGGGGCCCCCCGGCACCAGACGCGTGGAGAGGCCACCCCAACAAAAACGTGGGAAAGGGGGGGGGGGGGGGGGGGGGAGTGCCTCTCTGCAGCCCCAGGCAGCCACCTCTGCGGTGGCAGCGGCAGCAGCCGGCATACTGACAACTTGCATGCGTCGTACATGCCCGTGAGCTTGTGCTGATAAAAAATGCATAGTTAGCGCAGCGCCCGCGCACGCGGCTCCGCGCTCAGCAAACCGACGCTTCTGAAGCTGACAAACAAATACTGACCGGAGCTGGAATCAGCCTGGCTTTGGCCCGTGTCTGGAATGATGCTTTGGTTTACACCCAGGGATGTTCGGTGGGTGCGGGGGGATGCAGGGCACGGCCATGCGGCACCGCTGCCTGCCGCTGCACGAGGGGACGGCCAGCACGTGAGAAAACACCTATTTCTGCTTAAGAAAAATCTAGCCACAGTCTCTAATTTGTCTTTAGGACACATCTAGCACCAAACGAAGCCCATTCGACACCTCCAAATGAGGTCTGCCAGCCTCCTCCCTGTGGGGTCACACCTCGCTGGGGCATGGCTGAGGCAGGTGGGAAGAATCAATTCGGGGGGCAGAAAACCAGCGGTACCCAGAGTTGTGGAGGGAGGTGTCGCGGAGGCGATGGCGAGGTGCCTTCAGGGCTGGGTCCCAGGCTTGTGCCAGCTGAGAGCTTGGGTGGAGGGTCAAAGGTGAGCTCAGCCTCTCTTGCAGCATGAGCATCTCCCTCCTGCTGTGTGCTGGCAGCCTGGCCCAGTGCCTGCAGACCTGTCTAACGATGGACTGGACGGTGTGAAGGCAGCGAGGTGGGCTCCTGCCTGTCTAACTGTCAGGGAGGATGAGCACACCGTGAGTCAGAGGCAGAGGTGCAGAGAGGAGAAAGGGAATAGTCTGTGCCGGGCTTGATCAGAGGGGCTGGGTGCTTTACATTTCTTCCAAGAGGGCTCTGTTTCCTGCAGGTGCCTGAGGCTAAGTACAGCCTGGGTGGGAGGAGGGTGCTCATCAGCTGCCTTGCCTCCCAGGCACTGTCTCTTGCACTACTGGGCACTGCCACCACTGTGCCCTGCACCTTTTCCTCCCCAGCATCTTGCCGAGGCACATCCTGGCTTTGTAGGAGCCTTCCCGGGGCAGGTGAGGGCAAGAGGCACCCATCGCCCAGGCCCAGCCTTGCTCTACAAGCTGGTTGCATCTTCATCGCTGTTGATGTCAATAATAATTACAGTGCCGTTCTTTTTGGCAGCAGTGAAAGGCCTTCACCTATGCAAAGGGTGGAATATTTTTTCTTCTAGAGGGATCCAGAGTCCTCCACCTACCTATGTAGTATTTCTTGTGCCTGGTTAAAGATCATTAGAGCCTTTGTTAGCAGAGCTGACTGACAAGGGGAGTAGATTAATATTAGAACACCCTGTCAAAAGTGGTGAAAAGGCTGGATTGATTTTATAGGAAGTTTAGTCAGAGTTGTGTGTAAAGCCCTTGGGGGGTTACACTGCAGTGAATCAATCTCCTATATTAGCAAGTCCCTCGGGGAGCAGTCAGCTTCACTGTTTATTACAGCCAAGGCTGCATATAATAGATATGGCATTCGCCTTCTCCCTCCCCTTCTCTCCTCTCTCCTAATTCACTACGTGAAACCGCAGCCGCACAGATGAGCATCCGAGAGAAGCGGAGGTGCTGGGCGTCTGGTACCCGCAGGGGCTCCTGCCCAGTCCCAGGCTCCCCTCCCTGCTGCCCTCTCCCCGGTGACACCACTGGGGCCACCCAAACACCTCTGCTTTGAGGACCAGCTCGGACCTCAGTCGCTGGGGTAGCTTCCATCCTGGGACCTGGGTAACAAAATGAATACACATGGGATGATAGCACAGGAAGCTTTTGCAAACATTAATTAACGGACTCCCACTACATTAAGAGAGTTTTTGGCAACCCTTAGCAGAGGAAAGAGGCTGCGTTCGGAAGCGGTGGAGCTGGATACCCGCACCACATTAGACCTAATGGCTGCAATTACCGCTGCATGTAAATCAGCAGAAGGGACCAAAGACATCGCAGGTTATGTGCCAGGAAGCTGTACGGCAGGGCAGGGGGGCAAGGACCCTTGTCATACAGCTCCTCCTTCCTCCTGGCTGTTGTTGTGCCAGCACTCGAGATGCAGAGACAAACCTGCTTTAGGAGGTCACCTCTTCCTGGTGCTTCCATTGAGCTGCCGGGGTGAGCGCGGGCACTGCGAGAGCGTCTCTGCGAGCATCCCACTGCCACATCCCTGCCCGCCTGGGCAGCAGCTCCCAGGGATGGGTGAGGGAAGAGGGGAATGGCAGCTGGCTGTGGACTCTTCCCAGGGGCCCAGGCCACGCAGCTGGCTCGGTGCTGGGTGTCCCCAGCCCCGAGGCACTTCCCAGCCCGGGGAGGGTAACTGGCCAGCTGGGGAAGCTCTTGCTGCAGATGAAAGACTGTAAATATATATATTCTGATATTGAATGTCTTTGTTAGCAGACATCAATATTGCTTTAGCACAGCCACTGCCTTCTGGCTGCTTGTTTTCTCCCCAGCTTGGCTGGGCTCCCCTCTCCCCACCACACCAGGGGCTGCTGGACTTTCCCTGCTGCTGCCCACTGCGGTTTTGCACAAGGATACAAGCAGGAGGCTCCTCATGGAGCTTTTCATAGCAAAAAACCCTGCATCAGTTAATTTTACAGTTAAATGTCTTTTTCAAAGACCTGCCTCTATGCTGAGCATCCCCAAGGGTCTGGTACCAGCCGTCCCAGCCCTCGGCTCAGCTGCTCCTTCCAGGAGGTTTTTCCTCCCTGTGCCATTGCAGAAGGGCCCATTGCACGCTCGGCAGGCTCCCAGGAAGCATCCCAGCAGAGACACAGCCTGACACGTCTGCCCGCCATCCAAAAATAAGCCAGTGGTTCCCCGTTGGCACGCGGGCACTTGCCCGTACACAGCCTTTCTTTCTGTGTGGCGCTTAATAAGCCGGATAATTTTCATTCTTCCTCTTCCAGTGTCACTTGCTTCACTTTTATCTGCACACAAAAATTCCTTCGCGAGCCCCCCATCTTCTTCTTTCACTAATGCTCTTCACTTTCAAATGCTAATAATCCGCAACACTAAAAGGCTTAGAAGTGGTTCTAGATTGTTTGATCTTTGCCCTGTGATCTACTTTCATCTCTCAGCTCTCAAATGTTACTTTGGATTTACTTTAACCTATTAACACGCTTGGTATTCACAGGCAGGCGCTTCTGCTGTGTTTCGCAGCAAATCCACCCAAATTCTAATGAAGACAGGGAAAGTTAAACTTCTGGACATCAACTTTGCAGAGCGGCTGGTCATCCACGCTGGCAAGTACAGCAGGGATTGTTAATCTCTTTGTGTGCTGATGCTTCCAGAGGTGCTGCCTGGCAGGGAAGGGGCCGTGGTCCCGCTGAGGAGGGAGATGCTGGGGGGACAGGGGTGGCACCGGACACAGCCGGGGCCTCTTCCGGGGGATGCAGCAGGTGGGGAGCGCTGCTCCTCCTTCTCCTCCTTTTGTCACTAGGCCTCCGGAGAGAAGGGCTTTGAAAGTATGGCTTTATTCCAGAGCTCCTCCGGACTGCCTCATCCTTGTCAGAGCCGCGGTAGAGACATCAGAGCTCCCCTGAAGCTGTTATAACTTCATCTGGCTGGGCAGCCAGCCCCTCGCCCTCACCAAGAGACGAAGCCAGAGCGCGAGGCGATGCTCAGACATTAGGGAACGCGATAAATCAGAAAGCAGAAGTTATCAAGTGGTTCACTAATGGACGTTTCCTTCCCGAGCATCCCCTCTCAGGCTTCCCAAGGGCACGGCGGCTGCTTTCACAGGGGAGCCTTGCCAAGTCCCGATCTCCGCTGGAAAATGTGCTGAGGAAGGAGGATACAAGGTGAGAGGCCCCATCCTCGGCTGGTCAGTGGCGGGAGCTGAGAAGTGCCAGGGTAGGGGCTCTGCTGGAAGTGACTTCCTGGTAGGAGGCTGCCCCACTCCCTGCTGGGGGCTGAGCTGCAGCCACAGTGCCTTCAGCTTCCCTGTGCTCCCTGCCTGGTCCACCAGCGTGGCTCCTGCTCCCGCGCGCAGGCACAGCCCGCACCCATTCCCCTCTGCCTCGTCTCTGCCGCGGGAACCCAAGCCACAGCACTTCTCGAGGAGAAGCAAACTGTTTAATATTTAAACCCAAGCAGCCCAGGCAAAGCTGCTTTTCTTTTTTTATTTATTCTTTTAATTAAATGCCAATTAGAAAGGAAGAGAGAGAAAAAAAGGCATTAAACACTTAAATACACACTACGCCCAGGTTGCTCGAAGTTGCTACAAGCTAATTAGCTACTTAAGTGATCATTTGAAATTCCATATCAAACAATTCATAATCCACCCCAAACCCAACAGCTGGCACGGAGAAGCCCTCGGCCTCCCTTGCAACAAGCGGGCAGTGCCCGCCTGCCTGCCCCGTGCCCGCCTCCGTGCCCGCACAACCGGCACAGGGTGGAGCTGCGACTGTAGACATGTTTGCCACTGTTGCTGCACGCCCCTGTGCCCCCCATGCCCGGGGGTGGGGCAGCTCAGGCACCAGTGCTGGGACGTGAGGTGACAGGTCAGGATGTGAGCACCCTGGGCTGATCCGTGAGTCTATTCCACGGCCCTGCAGGAGAGTGGCACGTAAGGAGCAATATGTTCATTAGAGCCAGAGATTCAACCTTCACCCTCATCCATCCTGGTACTGCCTGCGCATCCGACAGCCTCTTCCGCTCCCTTCTGTGAGATTTATTCATTATCGATGCTGGCTCCCGCGTGGTGCACGGAGGAGCTCTCGGCAGCGTCTGGAGCGGCCGGGCACTCTGCCGGAGACGTGGCCGGCCTCGCAGGGAGCTGGCGGGGAGCTTTTCTCCTCCCTCTCTCCTGCTCTGATTTTCATTAGCAAAATGGGTCTCTCTGCATGGAGAGCAAAGAGGAGTGACCAGCGGGTGCTCGAACACGTGGCAGCACGTGGGGCAGAGGGAGGATGCTCATGGAGCAGGAGGGGAGGATGCTGCAGTTTCACAGTGGCTCCAGAGCTGGCACTTTCACACGCCCTGAAAGCTGGTCCCTGTCTCAAGCCATGTTTCCAGGAACTGGGTGGCTTGTGCCAATTCCTGCTCCCTTCTGAGCCCGGCAAATGGACACCAGCTTGTGAGCTGCTGTCCTTAAGGAACAACCCACCAGTAAGTCCACCTGTATCCCTTCACAGACACGGCATGATGGTTTCCCAGTATGTCTGGTCCCACTTGGGGACAACCCTTGGATTTCCAGCAGGTTTTTCGTCTGCTGGTGGTGCTGGGGAAGCCACTTTTCCAAGGGCTGCCTCACCTTGGGAGAGGTGGGATGGGGCAGGGGGAGAGCTGAAGCTGCTGCAGCTCACAGCCTGCATCGTGCCCCTTGAAGATGGTTCTTTTGACGTTAGAAAGAAATGTGGCAGCCTGGTTTTTTTTAGGGCCCTTTTGCCCTTCCCTGCTTGCCTGCCTGCCTGCCCTCCTGCAGGAGGGGAGCCGGGGCAGAGCACAAAGTGCTGGGAGCCAGCACAGTGTGCTGAGCTATTTATTAGTACTTGCACGTGTGCTAACATCGTTTCAAACTTCAGCCCTCGTTTGCCTGCTACCAAACAGCAAAACAAAGCGAGTGAGAGGCTGTGAAGGGAGAGCATGTTCTAAATGCGCCGGGGAGAATTCAAAGGCACTTTAAAGTGGGGATGTGGTCTGGGGAAGAGTCTGTTTTCAATGCAGATTTGTTTTTGTTTGAATTAGTTGATGCTTATTTTAAGCTCCTGTGGCACGTTGTCATCTCTGGATTGCTTGTTTTCCTGTGCCAAAGTCAACCTTAATTTCTCCCCTCCTTTCAAGAGGGAGCCGTGATTTTCCCTCTGCTGCACAGAGCATCAGATGGGCAGGACAGACCCAGGTTCTCTAAGTAATGCTGACAAGATTACCTACTGATTGCCGGAGTAAAACATTGCATTTCAACTAAAGCCGGGGCAGATGGCGGAGGAAAGCACTGGAAACTTGTCTCTAATTCCTAGTGAAGGAAAAGCCTTGTGGGGACTGGAGATGCGCTTTGGATAAGCCGGAAAACTTTGGCTGCTTTTCTAAAGCTCATCCGTCGATCCTGCGCATCCGGAGCCAGAGGGGCTGCAGCTCGGCCCCAGCAGCTGCCAGATCCCGCAGTCCCAGCACCGTGGGGGCTGCTCCTCTGGTCAGCGGCTGGTGTCGGGAAGCCCCCTTGTTAGCAGCTAATGGCCAGAAACTTCTCTGGCATCCATTGCCTCCGCTGGCTGGGTGGGTGGATGCTGAGGGAGCTGGATGCGCAGCAGGGTTTCCGATGCTGCTCTGCCTGCTGTCCTCCTGCTCCCTCTGCCCCCCATTTGTGATACCGATCTGGGTTAGTTTGTGCTCGACGCTGGCTTCTTTGAAGATGGGCACTTACTCATTTAAGGCAATAAAGCAAGCTCTTGACCTTTCCTCATGCTTGCCCCAAGACAGTCTCTTCCTCCTGTGTTTTGGTTGCTGGCCTGCGTCATCCCTCAGCCAGGTTCCCATCGCACTTTCATCCGGCTGGATTTGCTCTTCACTAATCACCCCTGGCGAGGTGCAAGGTACGGGAGCAGCTCCCTGCCCGTGCTGGGGGGAAGAGGATGGGCTGCCAGCCCACACGTGTCCCTCATCTCAGCCCTCCTGGGCTGCAGCAGGACCACTCCTGCTCCTGGGGGCTGTCAGTCCCTGGGTTGGCAGCTCCACCGTTGCTGAAACGGGAGCTAAAGCGCCTTTGCAGGTTGACAGGATTGTTCCCAGCCTGCAGAGCGGTGTCTGGAGCCGCTCGGCACCTGCTGCTGTAATCCACTCTGTTAAGCCTCCAGCTCTATACAGAAAGCTTAACTTTGCTTTGCTTATTTGCCTTCTCTATTCCCTCACATCCAGCAGCCATCTTTCAGGGGGAAAAGTTAATCTTTTCCCCCTCTGACTCCAGACAAAGGCATTTTGAATGAGATACAAATTGCAGATTAAATGACTGGCTTTGAGGGGCCACTTGAAAGAGTCCCCACCAAAGGGAGGAAAGCTGTTTGTGTGAGGTGCCCGGGCCTCATGCACCCTGTTGCTTCATCTTCTCTGGGAATTGGAGAGAAAACCGGCGATGAGCAAAGCACAGGAGGTAACTGTGGCAGCCAGGTGAAACTGGTGGAGATGCCCTGCCTGGGAAAGGAGCAGCAACCGCTGCTGGGAACCTGGACTAGGGAGACCCCGGAACCCTGTGTGCTTCCCTGCCTCTGTCTCATGCCTCAGCAATGCCAACACCATTCTAAGGAGGTCCCCTGACCTTCCCCCTACACAGCTCGGTGGGCATGGCTTGGGCCAAGCATCCCGGGACGCAGGCTGGCCAGCCGTGGCCAGCACTGGGCTGTGCAGGGCTCTCGCTCCCCCAGCTCTCGCTGGAAGCGCCGTCTGAGAAGATAAATGTGCAACTTAACATGGAAGTGTGCTCTGCTGCAACGGCAAAGTTATAGCTGTTGGCTTTGTAGCTTTAGGAAAATGCTTTCTTACGGAACCTGAAATGACCAAGATTAGATTGAATTAATATGTACGGGGGTTTTATAAAGATTTCTAGCACAAGCATTTCATAAAAATGCAAATCTCAGCTGAGATTTATAATTAGTAGAGATATGTGTGGAGCTAACAAATTATCAGCACAGCCAAGCTCTCCACAGACAATTGCAGGGGGCTGTGCACAGTGTCCCGTCGCAGCCTCCAAACCTTGCGGGAAACCAGCCGGAGCTCCATGGGAAAGCAGAATGCACAGGGATGCAGGTAGCACCAGGAGCATCCTCTGCCACTTCCCCTTGGAGGAGCAGGAGGCAGGATGGAGACCTCACGGTCCGTGAGTCCTCAGCAGGGCAGCGACACCAGTGCCTCTCTACACTCCTCCTCCGAGCTGCAGATGTTTCTGTGGGCAGGGATTGGGACGCTGGTGTGCGGGGAGCTACAGGCTGGCACCAGGAGCAGAGAGCTGCAGCGGTCCAAGATGAGGCAGCCCTGTTCCCTCCAGGACCATCCTTTCAGAAGAGATGAGTTGGCGCATGTTGCTTTTTATTAAATTTCACAGCTTCCTGAGCATCCCTGAATCCCAGACCCTGGACACTGTGTCAAAGAGCTACCAAAAAAAGTTGTTGCCATTGCTCTGAAGTTTTTGGGGAGGAGGTGAAGCAAGAAAGGGCAGGAAGCCTTTGGGGGAGGGCTGCTCTTCTCCAGGCAGTCCTCTGCTCCTTGCACTGCAAGGCTTCATTTCTCTTCCCTTCTCTCCGTGCCATTTCTTCTGGAGGCCAGGAGGAGACCCTGGTGGAATATTAACTCCGCGGTCACCAAGCGATTATTTATTACAATCATTGCTTTCGGGTCCTTTGACTCCTCTCTGTTAATTAGACTGCAGGGTGTAATAAACGTGATGGAAAGTGCCCAGGCGCGGGAGACAGGGAGCTAGAGCCGCTCTGTGGCGAGCACGAAGGAACAGTGCCGATGGGAACCACCACATCCAGCCTCGGCTCCGAGCAAGAGGGCAGAGGGAGACCCTCTGAGCTGAAATGCTCATCGAGCAGAAGCCTCCATCCTGCACCACACCGTCCCAGCATCCCGGGGTGCACCCAGGGCTGGCCCTGCAGGGATGAACGATGCCATGCATCCCAGAGACATCGCAGGGAGGAGTGGAAACTGGGGCCCGGAGCTGTCCTGTCCCTGCCCCACACTGGAGAAATATTATGGAAGGAAGGAAGGAGAAATGAGCTCATTTAAATGGTGTTCGAATCCCCCCTGGGGACTCTCGCAGAAGCAGAAAGTGAATAGTGCAGCTGAGCGGTGGGTTGAGAGCTGAGAGCAGCTCTGCTCCAGCTGTTATTTAAAATTTAAACCCACAAATGAAACAGATTCTTTTTTATGATGATGAAGTCCATGTCCTGGGTCCCTGAACACCTCTCACTCTGTGCAGCGGTGCCTCGGGGACCGACACCAGCTGAAATATCGCTGTTTGCCAGCGGCCTACGAGTTTCGACAGCAGCTCCCTCATTTCCAGGCAGCCCTGATGGCCTCTTTGGGTGCCCTGGCCGGGCGCTGAGCTGGGCACTTTCTGCTCCCCCCGGGGTTTCCTGGGAGCTGTGGGAGAGGCGAAGCCTCAGCCAACTTCTGATTTGAATTTTGATTTCATTTTTTGAATTATGGCTCAAAGCACAATGGTAGCGAGAGAAGGAGTCCTGACATTTGTGTCACAAAAGGAAACCTTTTTGTGTCTTTATTCTTTAAAGGCTGCCTTTGCTGCTGCTGCTGCTACCTGTTGCTCTGAAGGGATTCTGTGAAAGGAAGCTTTGGGATGACAACACTGAAATTGGAAGCCCTGCAAGAAGAGCGGACGTCATGGGTGAGAAATGGCAAGTGTCTCACAAAACAGGATGAAAATCAGGGATCGTTAAGAGAAGCGAGCTGGCAGTGCTGCCAGGGAGTGGGGCCTGGCAGAGCAGCGGTGCCTCCGGGCACGGCAGCCGCTCACTGTCGCTCGGAAGGCACTGTGGGCCAGGAGGAATTTATGCCCACAGAAGAAAGGGGTTTAATTAAATAAACAGGCTGATGAAATGTGTCTTTTTTCCCCTCCAAAGTTCACAGGTTTGCTGTAGAAAGGCGAACGCCCCCCAACGCTTTCTTCACGGACATCATTCCGGTTCCAGCAGCCTGTGGACAATGCTTTTGGGTTACCAGCGCTGTCTTTGGCAAAAACGTGCCAGTCCTTTGTGCTCTCCTTGCTGTTTTAATAACTACTTAGGAATATTGAAAGAAACCTGACTAGCTTCAATACCTGGACCTGTCCCATGAGTGGGAAGGAGACCATCCGTGCAGCACGCTTTCTGCCGAGCCCTGCGGCCTCAGCATCCTCCTCCTCCTCCTCCTCGCCTGGGGCAGGCTGGCCCTCTGGATTGATACTCAAGCAGTAAAGCTGGGATGGGAGAGAGCTCCTGACAACCTGGGCAGGGCCTTTCCCTGCAGCATGGTGTATGAAATGAAAACGGAGCCAGGTCTTGCTCTGGGGCTCCGATGTAATGCAATGCAGGGCAAAAGGGAGGGAGGCGGAAAGAACACGAAAGAAAAGCCATTTTATTTCACTGCAAAAGTATCTGCTTTAAATACCCTTTTTATTACATTATCTGCATAGTAATACTAATAATAGATCTTGTTGGCAGTTCTAATGAGGCTGGAGAATATAAAGTTTCCAATAAAGTTAATTGTTGCCTTTAATACTCTCATACATTTATACATGGTAAATCTTTAAAGAAAAAGGACTTATTTCTGTGCCATTAAACATCCAGGACTGGCCCGTTCTCTGATGAACCAAAAGCAGATGCGCTGCTGGGTCAGGGACTCATCCAGAAAAGTCGAATTATCGCTGAGAAACCCTCTGTGGGAGTGTGACGTGAGAAAAACCCCATCCTGCTCCCGCTGCTGCCCTTCTGTACGGGTTGTGTGGGACCGGGGTTCTCTGGGGCATGAGCCCCCTCTCCTCCCACCCCAGCCCCGCGGGGCCCTCAGCTCTTCCTTCCCAGGGATGCTGCTGCCCCGTGCCGGTGCTGGGTCGTTCTCGGGGGCCGCTGCCGTCGGCTGCTCCTAACAGGTGGTTGGATAATGAAGTGTGCTTTATGCACACAACACTGTTTTGCTCAGTGTAATTGCAGATTCCATATAAATAATTCACATGGAATTATTATACTGAGGACATCACCCGCCTCCTCATAATTTGCTTAACTGAAATAGGCTCTTTCATCACTAGCGGTGATTTGCTTTAAGACCGTGTACACACCATCCCTTACAGGCTGACTTTGGTGGCGATTACTGTAAATTTAATTAAGTTATGCAAATTGTTTGTCCACTCTGCAGTGGAAGGGTGTAAGGCCACTGGACCGTGCAGTCCAAGGGCAGGGAATGGGGGCAGCAAGCCCGGCGCCGCTGAAAGAACTGGATTATTATTAATAATGAAGTAATAACAGTGAGCGACTTATGAACTTGTATGTCGTGCCGTCTCCTGAGGGTGGTCCCCGTGCTTTCCACCGAAGGCACCGGGTGCTCCACAGCCCAGGCGGAGCTGCCATCACCTCTCTCATTAAGGAGGGTGCCCGTCTGCCAGGAGGGTTCCCGAGTTGTGCCAAGGCAGCAAAAGGCAGCACCCGCTGCCACGTGTCATGGTTTAAATGTACAACAGGGGCACGGGAGCAAGGGGAGGTCACAGCTTTCCTCCTGCGCTCCCTGCTCAAAACAGAGGGTGAAGGATCCATCTTGTCATGGTCCGGCATGCTGAGCAATGGTGGGAGGGGGCTCAAAGGATTTGGGGTGAGCCCCGGGCAAGTGGCACCATTGGGCTGTTTGGGACTCCCACACCCTCCACCTGTGTGTCCATCAGCATCCCTCCCTCCAAAGCATCCCACAGCGCCGTGGCCTTTGCGGGAGCTCTCCTCCTCCCCAGTGAGATGCCTCCGAGGCTGGAAATGGGGATGGGAACCCAAGCAGAGGGTGCCCTTATCTCACAGGGCAGGTGGGCGCAGTCAGCAGCCCCTTCCCGTGGCTGGCAAGCAGCCTGGCAGGCCCCGTGGCCACAGTTACCATGGCACAGTGGCTGCTCGCCCCGATAAGGCAAACAAAGCAACGCAAGCTGCTCCTCGCTGTTCAGGAGCGTGTGCCGAGATGAGCCTGGCAGCCGGGTGGAAAAGATCACTCCAGCCCTTGCTCTGGCACTGCCTCCTCCTTTCACCTGCTGCTGATCAGCTGCAGCACAATGAATGGCCCGGGAGAGCAATGCTCACTGCCCTGCCACGCCTCCAAACTGGGCTTTGGAGGCTTCCCAGTTTGGGGGTGGCACTGGGCAGCCCACAGGGCATCACCATCCCCCGGTGTAGCAGGCACTTCAGTGCCAAGCAGCCCCTGAGGTGCTCTGAGGAGGTTTGGGTACTGCAAGCCCTCACTAGTGCCTGAGGGCAGGGCTCGATGCTGGTGCTGGTGACAGTCCCTGCCTCAGAGCGGGTGGAGAAGACGCACGTTTGCCCACTGCTCAGGGGAGGTAAGTTGCCATGGAAGCACAAAAGGCTGTTTGGTGGGTTTCGGGGGAGCGCTGCCGTCACACGGCCTCCTCCCGGCTCCGGCCTCTCCTTGGGCGAGGACACAATGGCAACGGTGACATGAGCCTCTGCATCCCTGTCCTTGGGATGATGGACGTCACAGCAGCTGCGTCCTGGGTGCCGGCTGGTGATGGGAGGCCATTGCTTATCAGCACAGCCCTGAGCCTTCCTCCCAGCCTGAGCTCCCATCGCCCAGCAGCTGCCTCCCCAGAAAACACTCCGCTTTGGGCTGGGCCAGGGGATTTTCTGGGCAGAGTAAGAGGTGATTTAGCACTGATGTTCTCATGTGCAGGCGAGTATAGGGGGAACAGGAGAGGGCTGGGTGAAAACCCAGGGGTGTGCAGCACAGCCCTGCCCCATCCTGAGCCCCTTCTCCCAGCGTGACCCATCCCATAGCACTCGGCTGTGGCTCCGCAGCGTGTGGCTGTGGCACCGTGGCGGAGGGGTCCAGCTCCTCTCAAATGAGACACCAACAAGAGCTCACCCCTTCCGACTAAGGCGATGAAATCACTCTATAAACATTAATTAAGAAGGAGGCTTCACAACAGCCCCGGGCAGCAGATCGTATGATTATCCCCCTGTTATGATCCAGAAGCTCCAGCATGGAGAGAATAAGCGACCTCTCCAAGGTCACCCAGCGTGTCAGTGACAGAGATGGATTCAGAGCCTGGGAGGGGGCTTTAAAAAAAAAAATAAAAAATCTCCTTATCTTTATTTTTTATTGCATTTAAAAATAAACCAGAGTTATTAAATATCATAATACCCATAATAGATTTGAAACTTGAACCGCATCCAGAGATGCTAAATGATAAATATAGCTATTATCAGAATCAGCACTCAGTGAAATTGATAGGCAGCATTTGTCTAATGAGCGTGTGTACACAGGCAGGCAGAGGCAGAGCCATGTGCGTGGAGGGGGGGGATCTCCAGGGCACTTTTAGGGAGTCCTGATGTAGCAGTGAATTGTCAGCTCATGGGGCTGAACATCCCAGGAAATCACAGAGACAAGAATTCATTTCTAAGGAGTGCTCGGCACCCGCACTGGTGGATCCCACACCGCTACAGCTCCAGGACTGGGCACACTGGTACGAGAGCTGCCCTGGAGCAGGGCTGGGAGCGAGTCCTCCCTGTGTTACTCAACGAGAGGACATGGTCTGAGCCAGCTTCGAGCCTCAGCAGAGACAGTGTTAAATCCTGTCATGCTAAAGGTCACCATGAGACCCAATAAACGCCCTGTTTAACAATGGGGGGAAATATTTTTATCAGTAACCTTTTGAGAAGGTAGTTTAATTGCACGCTAACAGTCCTTCACGGAGGGCTGCCAGGAGTCGCCTGGAAGCACATGATGAGCATTTGAAGGGTTGTTAAAGTTGGTCTCTCCGCTTTGTCAGGCTCAACACAACGTGGTTCCCCATGAGATTGGCACGAGAATGTCACCAGAGCTGCTGCCATGACCACGGCAGAAGCCAAAGCTGATGGAGATGCGTGCCACTGGTCAGGCAGTGCCGTGAGGGCAGCTCTAGGAAGGGTGGTGGGATGGGAAGCTGCTGATCTGGGGGGTGAGGGAGCTTTTCTTTCCAGTGCAGCAGATTTGGGGTGCACAGTGCAAGAGCTGGGGCACACAGGGGTGAGTCACCAGTTCACAGGCATCACCCCCAGGGTGCCGGTGGGTGTCAAGTGAGAACAGGCACCCTGGTTGTTCTGGGATGAACACAGAGCACCTGGAGGGGAGGGCCAGGTGCCCTGTGTTACAGGGCAGCCTATAAGATGGTGCTGCCCAGGGCAGACTGCTTTCAGCAGGAGACACGTGAGCCAAGAGGTGAAGGAGCAGAAGCAGCTTCTGGAAGGGTTCATCCAGGCCCTGGGGATAGAGAGGACAGGGTGGGGTCACCCTCCCCTGCTGCCCCCCGCTCTTCTCAGCCCTCCCCAGCAGAGATAAGTCTGGGGTAGCTGCCAACGCTTGTTTGGAAACCCGGAGTCTACTCTAAGGTATGTGCAGCATTTTCTCCCTTTTTAGCCTGGTGGTGTATACAAGAGTGTCTGCAATACATCCTTCTGGTGCTGCTTCCGTTGCTCATGTTCACACGCCTGACAGGGAGAATGCACAGGCACCAGTCCCCATCCCTGAGCATCCACATGTCCTGCTAGAGACGGGCTGTGGGGGCACTGGGACCATGACCAGGGTGGGATTAGAGCCAGCCAGGTTTGTAGTGACAGGTCAAAAATTCCCCTGGCCCGGATGGAGAGAGGATGGAGCTTTGCTAAGTGGCCAAAGGACTTGCCCCTTGTGTAGGTGTAAGTGATAATGGTGGTCATTGAGGGCTAATTATCTGCTGCTGCTGGAAATGGGCCACCAGGAGTCTTGGATGGCACAGGAGGAGAAGCCATCGGGGATTCCCCCTCTGCGGGCTAGCTGTGATTAAGTGATACTCCAGGGAGTGAGTCTGTCTGTGAGGCTGTTCTCCAGGCTTGCTCAGTAACACAACCTGCCAGAGATGCCCTCAGCTAGGGAAGGGGATGGGTCTTGGGGCCTCTGGCCAGTGAAGGAGGAAAGAGAAAGGTTATTTCTTTCAGCTTGTTTCCTTTTTGCTCTATTGGCTTGGCTGAGCTGAGCAAATCACTTGTCTCTGAATGTGCTTCACAAGTGTTTCTGCTCAGGGGGTGCCCCCTTCTCCAACCTGTAATGATCCCTCTGATGTAGCTCTTAAACAGGTGGTTTCCTCTCTCCGTGTGCTCTTAATCTCATCTCTTCCAAAATTGCTTTGCCTTTATCTTTCTAGACTCTAAATATCAATTTGCATCCCCTCCATAATGTCCTGTCTCAGTTGTTGAGCACTTACAATGCAGAAATTAATGTCTCTCTTAGTTTTAATAGCTGCAGAGAAAGTCAGGTGTGAGCTCTGCTGCAGCAGCTTTCTCAGGGCTACTGGGCTGTGAGCTTTGGCTGGAGTCCCCGGGGTGCCGCAGGGCACCGGGAGCTCTGCACCCGCTGCAGGCCAAGCCCTCGGCCTCCCAGGGGCTCTTTGCTCTCAGGCGGTTTGCACTCGTCTCTTGTAGATGGTCAGTAGGGACGGGGCAGCTTTTTCAAGACAGGCATCGCCTGCAAGGAGCGCTGACAGGGGAGGTTTGTGTGGTGGCAATCACAAAGGGTGTGATGGAAGGAGAGCGGGATCTGGTTCCTGCCTGTTGCTGCCAGGAGTCTCTTTGGGGTGGTGAACCCAAGCAAGAGCAGAGCCTTGGGGGGACAGGGATAACCAGGGAGCTTTTCTCTCCCAAGACACACACAGTGGGTGCTCAGGCCTTGTTGAATACAGGGATGTGAGGCTGGGGGCAGGGGAGTGGCTCGGTGCCCTGCCCATGCCGTGGCTGGGCTGGCTCTGCAGCCCCTCTCCTGTCCATCCTCGACCCCACTTCTGTTTTGTTTGTTTGTGTGAGCAGAAGCCTAATGTAAATAAAGCACCGCCATAAAAATGTCAGGAAAAGTTCAAACCTATTCATTATCCATTTCGCTCAGATTAAAATTTCCATCAAGGCTGCCTGGTTTTGACTGGAGTATCTTTCCTTTTAATGAGCATGATGTAGAAGGTAAAAGATGCTAATTCATCCTTACATCTCTATCATCTCCCAGCTTTTGCTATATAAAGCATCAAGGTCGCATTCTGGGGAAATGTCTTTTTACCAAAGGTGCCATAATAATAATGAAGAAGCAATTTGTTTCAGCAAACTGCCTACAGTAATGAAGCTTAATTATAACCGTGTTATTAATACTGCTGCTTAAGGTAATTCACTTCTGAGCAGGGTGCAGAACAGTAAACTATAATTTAAACCAGAATCGAGACCTGATTTACATCACCAGATCTGCTGTGGAGGAAGGCAAGCAGAGCGGCTGCGCTCGCCCGTGGTCGGAGCTTTCCCTCGCTCGGCTTCCCGCGACACTCCCAGCTGGAGCCCCACGGCAAAGCCTCTCTCCGGCTCCATCGCCTCCCAGCTCCCCTCGGAGGGCTGCAGGAAGCCAGCCCGTCCCTCTGCCCGGGGACGCAGGCACCTGCAGGCAGCTCCTCGCTCACTGACCTCTGAGGCGCCTGTAAAATACAGGGGAAAATAAAATTGACGTGCCCCAGAAGAAAGGTGATAATGTGCTCATGTGTACGTGCCTGGGAAAAGAGCTCAAGGCAGCCAAATGAGCTCCCCAAAACTCTTTCCATCACCCTCAAGCGCCCAGCCTCATCTCCTCCTGTTTCGAGAACCGTAGGACATGCCACCCATAGAACGAATTTTCTATTTTTACTTTTTTCCTTCTGCTCTGTGTTGTTTTTTTAAAGCCATGAGCCTGGAGGTTTGGACTCCCTGCAAACTCCCCCTGCGTCCCATCCTGCTGCTTCCCCTGCTCCTGCCTCTGCCCAGCTGTGCTCCTCAATTCTGGATCCCTCTTCTACCAGGCTGAGCATCTCCACCCAGGACCTTTCCTTTGGCTGTGTCCTCTCGTCCCCTCCCTGCCAGAGGCACGCAGGCTGCTGCAGGAGCACCTCTGCTCTCTGATGCTCTTTCCTTTCTTTCCCAGGCCTCTGCTCCCCCTCCCTCCATGACAAGCTGCCTTCCCTTTGCCCAGCTGCAAGCCCTGATGTCCTCCT
>WTSP01020685.1:0-23311 GCA_025331215.1 Actenoides lindsayi | reverse complement strand
TCAAAACATTAATCAAAAAACAAAACTATTTTATCAAAAAACTAAAAAAAAAAAAAAAAAAAAAAAAAAAAAAAAAAAAAAAAAAAAAGAAAGGAAAAAAAAAGAAAGAAAAAAATAAGAGGAAAAGAATAGAGTTATATGTATATTTTTTTATATACACGTCTGTGTATATATATGTTTATATGTTTTTTATGGACTGTATTTTTTTTTAACAGTATCTCTCTGTACATAGGTAGCTTGCTGTATGGTTCTAGCAGCCAGTCCCCTGGGCATAGTTGCCTCACTGAACTGTGTTTAAATAGCTTCTCCAGAAGCCTCAGCAGCACTTCAGTCCTTTTAGAGGGGGATCAGTGCTACACAAGACTTACTCCCTTATCCAGAGTGGAGCCCATGCATGTGACCCGTGGGAATGGGGCAGTATGGGGCAGTGATATGGGCCTGAGTCTCCTGTTGACCCAGAGTCATGATGTGCATCCAGAACCAGATGAGTGGCACGGATTTTATACCCTGTGCCTTAGATATAGTGTGAAAGCTCAACTCCTCAGCAGCATTCATCCTTGCTCTCATAGAGTGCTTGTCCAAAAAGCTCTTTACAACACAACTTATATCAAGAGTGAGAAAGTAGGTTGATATTCTCCAGGGTTTCCATTTTCCCATTCATTTTTACAGAAGCCAGTTATTCCTGTTCTAGGCAGGAGAAAGTTCAGACATGGAAGCCTTGCTGCTGTAATTGCCGGATATACACATGGGAAAACAGACAAAAGCTTCAGAAAAGAAAGTTCTGTCATGTCACTTCTTAGTGTATGGAGGGAAGTACAACTTCAGAAAAATGATTCACAGAATATTTCTATCTCACTCCCATTCGGATGGCATTTTGGTAAATTCCCAGAATGGAACACAGAGTGATAAAGTAGTGATTTTGAGATGAACTGCTAGTTGTTAGATGGGGCCTGCTGATAATCCACAGTAGGAGAAAGGTCATTCATTATTTGAAGCAGTCAAGTGTCATAATCATGACCTTCTTTAAATACGTATTACATGGTTTGACTATTACAATGACTAATCATTCGGTACAAAACCAGAGTGCTCAGAAAATAAGTGCCTGAAGCTTCTGTATTGCAAAATGTCCTAACGCAAATTTTCAGATAAAGTTGAGCTTGAGAATGTTGTGGATTAGCTAGCAGGCTGCAAATTGAGCTGAAAATTTCCAGAGGTACTTACATGTCTCTAAACTTGAGCTAACAAGTTGGAGTTTGCATCAAGGGCTGTGAATCTGGACTGAAACAGAATTAGCACAGATGCAAAAAGGAACTAGAGCAACCTATAGTCTGAGAGACCTCAGGAGGAGTTCTAGGATATTTCCCTGTAGCAAATCAGAATCACTTATACCTATGTCACCCTGACAAAAGTTTGTCTAGCTTCTTTTTTAATACCTCTATTGGTAGACTACAGAGGCTATTCAAATGATATATGTCAGTATCTTACCTACCATTAGCAAGTTTTACTATGCTTTTGTGCTGTAAAATGTGTTCTTGTGATCATTATCAATATGCAGAACAAGTTAAGTTCTTATTCTTTCCCTTCTGCCTGCCTTCCTCAGGTCAGTCTGGTTCATCTAGCTTTTTCTTGTAGGTTCTGGTTCCTAGTCTCCTTGTTCCATCTAGTGTCCTGACCTGCACACCAAAGGTGAACTTGAGCATGTCCAGAGCTAGTTACAGGTCTCACAGCTTCAGCTGAAAGAAACTAAAATGTTTTAGCAGTTGAGGCCCTAGCAGAATCTGGGCTCTTAGTAATTCACATTGACTGGTGAGTTGCATAGACACTTGAAAGTGGATGGTGTTATGCTGTCCTCTATAAGCCAGCCATCACAAGTACTACAAGAAAGTAATTTGAAACTCAGAGGATTGTGCAGTGATGGCCAATCTAGGAATATCTGAAAGGGAGTTTAGATGGAGGTTGACTTGCAAATTTGATGGTCTTTATTGAAGAAATGTTCAATACTCTTGAGTGTACAGCAATCCAAGAACTGAGAAATTTATTAACACTTTTTGCTGAAAAGAGGCCACTTGTTTCTCAGCACAAAGGCTTCATGAAAATGATGAGATGAAAGAACAAAAGGAGAACAAAGAAGATAACCAGCCAGACAAAACATCAGTGAACATCTCTGTTTTTATCTTCTCTATAATCATGGTTGCAAAGGTTTCGTTTCCTATTAATGAAAATGTCCTTAGTCCTAGAATGTCCTGAGAAATGTTTTGTGTTAATTGACCAAACTTGATCCATGGTTGTGCCTACTATCCAAGAGATTTCTGAGCAGGTAAATATAAAATTTATCAAAACACAGTTACTGCCAGACAGTGATTCCCTGAGGATCTGCAGCCTGCTTCAGATTTCCTGCTGGCTTGATACCAGTGTAAGTGAAAAGGGAATCTTACTCTCTTTTAATTTCCCAGGCTGAATGCCTTCTCACGCCCTCCAGTAATTACAGCGCAGCGAGAAGCTTTGTTGGTGTCAGGCTTATGATATCTGAGAGCAATCTGAAATAGCCCACGGCCAGAGGAGGCTCAGCTGTGGTCTGCGGGACAGGGACACGCAGGGACAGGTGTGGAAGCGTTAGCTAGGGACTCAGTAGGTGGCACTCTTCCCTCTGCATCAGCAGCCAGGTGAGGGAACAGCTCAGAGCAGTGCTCAGCATCTCTTCGCTGACGCACCACTTCAGGATGCAGTGTGAAATCCAAAGCCTTGCCCTCATTCCATAGCTGGTTTTTTTTGGTGGTGGTGGTTTTTTTTGGTCTGGTTGTTTTGTTTGTTTGTTTATGGAGTCGACCATGAGTCATGTATAAAAATAGTTTAGCAAAGGTTCTTGAAATTTCAGCTCAGATAATCTACTCAATGAGATGTCTATCTATAGCTTTGGCTCTGTAAATTATTCTTCACTCCTTGTTGAGACAGTGCAATCCTAACACAACTGTGCTTTGATGTCAGACATGACTGTCTTCCTAGACTAGTGGTGATTCTGGTCTGTACAGTCAGAGCATTTAGAGATGTAAATCCTCATTTTCTTACAGGCTGTTTTCTGTGTCACACTGGCTTTTCCACTAGTCATTCAGTCTGTTTGAAGAGTGAATTTAGTGAGAGCTTAGGCATCTAACATAAACTTCAAGTCCAAGGCTCTAAGAATGTACCCCATCTTTTTAATAAAACCTTTTTAACTGGGGACCTGGTTTAGATGATTAAGGGTGTTGCATTCCCCCCAGTCCTAGCCCTGTCAATATAAAGAAAAGAAAAAGAAGTTTCGGCAATATATGGTTATAATGAGTTTTAATCCCCAAGCTGTACTCGTACCAAAGCCTCAAGGGCTTCTTGCTTGGTTTCTTTAGGTGCTACTTTCTGAAGGCATATCTGGAGTTTCACCAAGTACTTGCCTTTGAGTCCTTGTTTCACAGCAGGGATTCAACCCAGGGTCAGGACTGACTGGTTCTGGGCTGACTGGGACTTGAGCAGTTGTTGACTTTGCTTAATTGAGGAGCTTCCTTTTTTCATAACCTCTTTGGGAGTTTTGGATGGTAGGTAGCTCAGAGTCAGTTTATTGACATTTCTCTCCATGGGGTATTTTTTTATTAAGGTCTATCAGTCAGCCTTTTCTGCTGACTACTAGGTTTTTATATACACCTGAGAGTATGCCTTAGGATATTTACCTTGAATACACTTGTCGTGCTCTACTTAGCCTGTTCTTTTATACTGAGGCTGATTTTGGTGCCGAACTGTCCAGCTGTGTATGTGTCTATGATGTGGAGTTCCAGCTGCTATGAACTGACTGAAATCTCATCAGCAAAAATAGCTTGTGCCCTTTAGGAATCAGAACGTTTTCCGGCTCCCCACAGTCCTAGCTAGCCTACATTGTACCTGTGACCCCCTTCCTCTTGGCTGATAAGTGTTTCACACCTTTACCATCCAGCAGCCTGCTGCAATGCCATTCATTTGGGATGTGGCAAAGCAAAGTGTGGTGGGTTTTGTTGATCGTCTCACACAAAGTACACTGGGACTATGATTTTTTTTTTTTTCAATGTTATAGCTCCTTTGGAAGTGTGGCAAAGATCCCCACCCAGTCACTGCATATGGGACAAGATTGATCTTTAGTGGGGGGTCTTGCAGAGGTGGTTGTGGAAGGACTGACGTGAACCATTGCAGTGGCCGTGGTGGTGGTGTCCAAGGAGTGTCCTTCCCTGGTTTGGTTGGGCTTCCTGGGAGTGGTCTCAGAGGAAGTACTTCTGGTTTATTCACAGCAGGTGTATGATGTGGTCTTATCTGAGAAGTAAATATCCATAATTCCCAGCAAATTTGAGATACAGCCCACAGTGTTTGAAGTTCAAGATGATTTTTTTTTCCACCATGTCTGAGGTTCACAAAGTCAGCAGTAGGGATGAATGCCATGGCTTAATGCATGAAATCAGACTAAGCTAAAAACCTGCAGTAAGGACTAGAGGAGATCTAGACTCCCTAGACAATAAAATCCTCTGGACCAGTCTGGTGGGAGCAGGCATTGATAGGAAATACATATGCATGGTAGACATGCTTACATCAAACAAATCTGTGGCAGATCCATCCTCTGATTGAACTGCCACACCACTTATTTTCTTTAGATTTATTAAGTACACAGAAGAACCATTACTATGAGTTTGTTTCACCTAGCAATACTAACAACTGGACAGTGAGGTTAGTTGGTTGACCCCAACTGTGAGTATGGCATTTATCAAACTGGGAGGGCTTTTTTCCCTTAAGATATGTATTACTTTAATATCTTAAAAATTACGTTAAAAAGGTTCCCCTAGCTCTGGAATGAATTACTGGTATCAGACATTCTCCATCTCTGAAGAACTCAGGGTCATTATGTGGGAACAAAAATTATGGACCATAAGGCACGTCTAAAATACTCAATAATTTGCAGAGAGAGTTTGCTGAAAATAAATTTTAGAGCAAACCAGGCTGTAAATCTTTTATAGCTTTGAAAAATCACTGTGAAAGAAATAAAAGACAAAACATTGAAATGCATACCCTGCCCTGCTTCTTGAATGTAGGTTTATCAGTGAGTGATTATATTATTTGCATTGTACAAAAGCATTCATCAGACCTTGTCAACTATAAACTCTAATGATGATTAGCATTTTAGCATGAGGACCTGAAAACGTTCTGTAAACATGACTGAGTTCACCTCCAGCATTTCCTGGTGGGCATTTCTGTAATAATGCATGTCATCTGCTTCTGGAGTTTTTGCATTCCCTGCTTTCTGTGTCAGGAGAAAAATGGCCACATGCAAAGAGGTGGATTGCAATATTTAGATTTTTAAGACCCAAGAAGGACACTTCATATTCTTCACTATCTTCATTTTGCAGCTGGAAGGCAGAAGGGCAGAATGCAAATGGTTGACCAACATCCCACGTAAGGTCTTCCACAGTACTGAAAAGGATCAACTCGATCTCTTGACCTTCAGTACTCCACCATCAGTCACAGGATTGTCTTCCCTGCTGTGTAGAACTTCCTTCTATACTCTCATCAACACTTGCTTTGCTCCTTCCTGCCTAGCCCAGAATATACAAAATAATATTCTTTGTAATACCATTTACTCCTTCTTGCCTTCTGTAGTATGTCCTGAACTCTGCTGCCTGAAGCATTCAGGGTACTGTTGATAGATGTCACAGTAAAATCAGTGTAGTTACACTTGTTAGTAACTCAGCATCTCAGTAACATAGTTGACATCCAGTAGCCTCCCAGTTTATACCCTGCTCTGTCTGCAGAAGCTGCATTTGCAAAGCAAGAACTCTGGCAGCAAAGATATCTCGCTCAGCTGGCGCACGCTGCTAAGGCTCTTTAGCGGTAACAGTTCCCCTGGTTTGACTGAAGGGTACATATTAGTGGTAGGTGTTTCAACACAGCAGATCCTGGGGCATCCCAATTTCCAGTGTGTATCTTCTGGCAGGTCTCTTTCAGTTAGATCAGCAGTTAAACTGCTGAAATTGCCATTCTTTCTCTTTTTTTTTTCTCTCTCTCTTTTTTTTTTTTCTTTTTTTTTTTTTGTTTGTTTTTTGTTTTGGGTTTTGTTTGGGGTTTTTTTTAGGTTTTTTTGTTACTTTCATTCTCCAGGGTCTAAAAAAGGGAAAGTACAAGCCTAAAGGAGGCTGCTGGGACCCAGACATTTAGTTGTACAGATCAGCCATCTGCTTTGCATGCTACACCTTTACTCCTTGTTATACACTTATTATGGGAATATTTATTCTGTCAGTGACTAGCTGTTTGCTCTTAATATACTCCATCTGCATATAAATTTGTTAAACCACTCCCCTTAGGCATATGAAAGTTTGGCTTTCCCTTTAAAGTGGCTATAACTATGCAATTAGATTTACCTTATCATCAGGATGTTCAGCTCCCACATCTGCTGCAGGATGTGACTGTGGAAGATGGGCTTAGGAAAAGCAATTTACATGGCTCCCCAGGTGCAAAAAAGGTTAAGTCTTAGAGTGACAGCTGGTATTGCTGTGTAGGAATTTTGGAGGTCTTGGAAGTACCAATATGGTGAAAATGACTGGGGAGGAGCCATAGACACTCCTATCTAGAAGTAAAGGGCAGTATATTGCTAGGAATGATGAAATGGCCCTGTTGCATGGTGTGTGCCACATACCTGGCAGATTTGCCTTCATTGAAACTCGCACTGAGCTTTGAGGGGAGCTGTGTGATGAGAAGACCCCTTGTGGACCCTTCCTTCTGGGAGGATCCAGAACAAGACCAAGTTGCAGTTGAGGGTGGGGAAGACCAGTTCTGATTTATGAAGGATTTAAACTTTTCAGAGATGTGCAGTTCATGCACAATGAATAAAGAAGAGGAAAGAGAGAAAAAAAAAAAAAAGTGGCTTGGGACTTAGGGATTTGTTTGTTTGCTGTCTTCTGGTTTTGTTTTGTTTTCCCTGAAGAAACCAGCTCAGAGTAATATATTTTCTCACTAATTCCACTGCTATTGAATTCTAACTAAATCCTAAGAGACAGGGCCAGATCCCCTAGCAGTGTCCATGTTAGCATTTGGGACATGGTACCACTCTTCTTGACTAGCTTGAACTTTCAGAAATCACGTGCTTTTGAAAATGAATTAGATACTCCTTCTTGTCCTAATCAATATTTATAGCATTTTGTCTACAAAAAACTTTATCCCAGGAGCATGGATGCTTTACGTGCTTGCCAGAGATTTTCAGCTGCCCCTGGGGAAATGAGGTGTTCAGGTATATCTCACTTGAAATAATTTTTAAAGTAAACCCTTTGCTTTGTCTTGCATATTAGTTATGACCCTAATGACTTCTGGTTCTGAGTTTCCTTCATCATCATTTCCTCTCCCCAGACTTCTCGTGATGATAATACTGCACAGTGTGGTAATGAGCTCTGGCTGCCTTTGTTCCCATGTATTTACCTGACATTTTGCCAGTGTTGCTACTATGCAGCTTTTTATATGGAAAAATAATGCCCTGAATCTCATGTTCTGAAGATCAAAATCCAGGCTTCCTCAATGTATATAGTGCACTAAAATCTCAGAGGGTTAGAGGTAGCTAGGCAGTAGGTGTGTGGGCTGGTAGGAGATGAATAGAGAAAGTATAAGGCACAGTGGCTTACTGGAGGCAGTTCAGTCCCTGCAGAAGCATGATGAGCTCCAGCAGGCCTTGGCACAAAATTGCAAGAGCTTTGAAGAATGCAACAACTCTACTGATGCCTGTGGTGAAGGTATCTATTTTCTCTGTTTAGCCCACCTTATGCAAGGAACTCTTGATGAACTTTGTTTATTGAAAGCCAAAAGATTGACCAGGGAATTTCAGGCATAACGGCTTTTACTGTTGAAGACTGTCTTCCTTTTTTCTTTTTCCTTCCAAGAAGATGTTGATTAGAGTTGTGGTTTGTTTGTTCAGTTTGATTCACAGCTTCGGAGTGAGTATCTTGATATTATACGACAGCCTAACATTAACTGGTTTTCTGCAGGCTCTCTGCAAGTGTTTTGCAAATCACTGCTACATTATATACTCACTATTGGGACAAATAATTTAAGACATATGCTTACAACTTAAAATTGCTTTGTTCATAATAGGAAAGCAGGCAAAATTTTTCCTCATTGAATATTTGAGAACAGTGTTTTGAACATGATGAAAGGAGATACTATGCAAAGGAAAGCTGCAGTTACAGTGCTGCAGGTCTGGCAATACATTTGTTCGCATGGAGGTCAGCAGGAGTCCTACAGGAATTTCTTCAAGACCTCAGAGCAGGGTACCTGGAGGAAATTTCAGGAGCACCAGAAACACCTAGACCATTTGTTCCCAAACCCTTACTGAAGAATACAGATAATGTTTGTGTTTTGTCATTTCAGCTCCTCACAAAACTCTCTCTGGGCTTCGGTGTCTCTTCTTTATCACATTTGCTCCGTGATTGCCATCATATCCAGCCTGCATCCTTAATTCTCCATGCCCAGCTTTGCTGACAGATCCAGGACTGGAAGTGAGGTTACAAACCTGATTTATCTGGCTATGTCACCCAGACCCATTGGGGTGTCTCTGCACTATGTTCTCATGTGATTCTGATGTAAGAATACATAACACAGACTCCAAGTTGACTTTGTATAGATCTGTACAGATCTGATAGAGCCTGTTCATTCTGTCTCCATGCTTCATCTGAGACATGATTATGGGTCACCACTGAGATCCACCTTATCCATCAGAATACTGAACAGGGGTCTGTAACGTTTTAACTCCATTGAAAATGCTTTTTTAGACATGGAGTCAGTTTATTCACAGTGGAAAATAATTTATGTCTGTGTAATTAATGTGCTGTTTCAGAGAAATAAGAAATAATTGGAGAACAATTAAAAAGAATTTGCTGGCAGATGGGGAAAAAAAAGTTAATTTATGTGAAAATCGACAGTAAAAATATTGTTTAAGTAGGCTGCATTTTCTTTGGATACACGTACCTCAGCATAAGAATTTCATTTATAACACTTGATATAAATAGTGTGATAACACTTCACAGAAGCTCCACTTATCAGGGGAATTCCAACTTCTTACAGAGACTGAAGCATACTGGTTGTCATGCCATCCTTGTAAATATTTTATGTTGGCTTAAGATTCAAGGGCAGACATCTATTTTTACTTAGTGTTTGTGAAGAACTATGAACCCAAAAAGCTTTTGGTATAAAACATTTAGCATTAGCAAAGTCAGTTCAAAGCTCTCTCTAGAAACAGAAATTGTGATGCAGCTTTTTTGTTTCTGTTTTTTATTATATTTAATGTTTGCTGTACTCCTCTGGTAAACATGTCTGTATTAAATAGTTGTTCCAAACAATAACATCCATTCAGCAAAGTAGTTTGGAAGACAGTATTCAGAAAGCATAGCCTACCCTTCCTCTTACAGCAACTGCCTTGCATTGGCATCTTCAGCAATAATTTTCTATTTTATTTATTTTCTTTTAATTTTTTCTTTAAAGCAGCTACAGCCTGGTGGTATTTCCTGCCTGCCAAAATAATGAGACTTGTGGACTGGCAAAGGCAGCTCATTACTAATGTGCATCCTATATTGTCTGGTGTCCCAACGATCTTTCCTGGTTTTTCAACTGGCTTTTCAAAGAAATGACATAGAAATTCTATTTGGGACATAATGTGAGGTTCTTAAAACCACGAAGAAATTTGTCATGTGCTCTTGATTAAAATGAGAAAGTTTGAGAGCTAAAGACTTGTACTGTGCAGATAACCAGTATAAACATTGTGGTGCCTGAGGCACATTGCCTGCTAACACTGACTCCTCAAATGCATCCATACATTTGGAAATGAGGCAGAGCGATTCAGTCGACACTTCAAAAAAAAGAAAAACCGAAAAAAACTAATTAGCCAGCATTAATATTTATTTTAGAATTGAGATTCCAGTAACTTAGAGCTCTTCTGCGTTTCCCTGGCAGACCCACAAAAGCCAAACCACATTACCAGCTTGAGTGGCCATACCTACATGTTGCATTAGCACTGGGCTTGACTCGGGGCTGCTGTGAGAGGCTGGTGTGTGACATCATTACCAGTGAAGTTTGAATACAGAGCTATGTTTGAGCGCCAAAGGAAGTGCAGGAAGGAAGCTGAGTGTCAGTGAGTCATGTCATATGAATGCATGGCAAGCCATTATTGATAACACACAGCCAAACCACAGTGTTGATTTTGGAAGATTTGGCATGGGAACTAAAAGCAGCATCCTGACCTCAGCTGTGATTTGTTTGTATTTAGATTTCCAATAATGCTGGTTTGGTTTTTTGGAAGAATTGTTTCTTTTCCGATACTCTGTCTTAATTTATCTCGCAGTTTGTGCTAGAGTAAGGAAGGACCCTTAGGGACTTAAACGTTTAATCTGTGTGAACAAGGCATCAGCATTTTTCTGAAGACTGTCTCCCATTTTCTGTGTGAAGGAAAAATGTCTCCTTAGTGGCAGGCACCCTGCCTTGTAATTTCCGTTGTGTGAGCTCGGACATCTGTGCGATTATCCTCTGGGAACACTTGCAGCTTGACACACATGCATCTAGTCCAGCTATTTTTAATCACTGCTTTTCAAGTGTCTGTAGTGAGTTTGGTGACATGAATGGGAATAGTGTTTTCCAAATTTGAGTCCTTTGGTATTTGCTTTTTGTAGTCCCTCAGTCCTGCTAAAATCCTAAAGTATCATAAAGGTTAATCACTTCCAACTGTCCAGGAAACTTCATTATAAGGCTTGAAAATATTACAGTGCCCACAGAATTTGCATGCAAAGCTGCATTTAAAGATTATAAGAAATACCTAATTTCTATGTTAACTGCAGCCATACTTATATAGGAACATAACATACTGGGAAACATGTAGTCCTTAAGGTTTTTTAAAGTTATTTTTAAATTAAAATATGATCATATATGTGTTTTAGCCTAATTTATAGGAAAGGTGATAGTTCTGTATAAACAACAGTTACTAAGAGCAGTTCATCTTGCTGGAGAGTTACTCTGGTACTTTCTTCACTTTACTCTCTGGGACAAAAATGATCCCAGGTAACAATATTTTCCTTACTTGTCCCTTTCTTCCACAGCTCCAAACTATACCTTTACTGCTTACCTTATTACAAGGAAAACTTCTGTATCACATCTCCTATTGTCAGTGTGTGAAGTAGTTGTAAAACAAGACGTGATGAATAATGATCCATTTGAGGTCTCAGATCTCTGTCTCCTATTCCAAAAGACACTTAAAAAAGCACAGCACAGTATTTGGACTCAAGAAACTCTTTTAAGTGAGGTTACAGATGTAAAATTAATGGATGATATAAATCTCATTTATTGATCAATTATGAAGAATGACTTGTATTGCAAGTTTATTTAAAACTGATTACTTGAAGGTTAATAGAATAAGAGAGTAAAAAAGGCTTTAAAGGGATTCCTGTAAACTATATACTTTTTTCTGGCTGCAATGTAGGATCAAGTCGATCTATGGCAATTCTGAGAGATGTTTTTGTACTCTATTCTTGAAGACCTTTGATGATGGAGACCCCTCAATCTCACTGCGCAACGAATGCTTCACTATATTTTAGCATTAGAAAGTTTATTCTTGAAAGTGTAGTTTGAAGTTTTCTTGAACTTTAAATTCATTTCCTCTTGTCCTCCTCAGATGTGGAAAAAAGATTATTTTCTTTCTCTTTATGGCATATATTTGAAAACTGCTTTTACGTTTCAGCCCGCTCTTTTCTAAATTAACAATCCTACTTCCGTTAACTTTTCCTTTCACATTTTCTAGGTCCCTGATCATTTTTGTTTCTCTCCTCCGATCCATGTTCTTTTTGACATTCATTGCCCAATACTGAATGCCTCAGGCAAATGCAGTTCAACAGGAATCACACCGAAGTTCATGGAGCTCTATCTGACACTGGAGATCGGTAATTTGGAAAAGTAATCCCTCTGGATTCAGCAGAGCCACTGAGCTAAATGCTTCTCAGTGTGAGAGAGAAGTGCGGTGCGGCCCCTGAGATCTACCAAATGTTACTGCAGAGGTCATTTTCCTCAGCCGTCACTTCAGCCCTATTCTTTTTGCATTCCTTAAGCCATACCTCCTTGTTTTGCTGTATCAAATATAAGGTCTTGATTTTCACTTGCAAATTCTGTAACAGCCTCTTCCTTTAGTACCACATTCTCTTCTTAGCACACTCCCACGCCTTCCATCTCTCCATTCCCAAATTCCTAGATTTCTCTTACTTGGGATCTCATGCTTTAGGCAAATTCTTTGTAAACAGCCAGGGCTCAGTGACAACCTTCTTTTCAAAACCTTCTTAAAACTCTGTTTCTGAAAAACTTGATGGGCTGTTTGTGCATTGTACATGGTAGTGCAGCAACTCAGTGCAGTGGTGCTGATTCTTTGTTGTCTCCTGTTTACATGCTGCTGTCTCATGTCTCTTTTACACCCATAAAGAGAGCTTTTGGAATAGAGGATATTTTTTATGTGTCAAACGAGAAGTACTTCATACAACAGATTTGTCTGTAGTTAATATGACAATACTAATAACAATACTGGTAAATGTGCTAGAGAGGTATGGCCCTATACGAGCCTGCTGTTCCTTGTGCAAGAAGACAGATATTTCAGAGACAGATCTTATATTCTCATGTATTTCTTCCAAGCCATAAAGTTATGCTTTAATAGTATATCCACAGGAGAGCAAGATGAGCCAAGGCCTGGTCATTACAGAGGTTTTTTTCTCTGTAATTGAGTGGTTCTAGAAAACATTATGAAAGATTATCTTGGCAAAAGAAGTAAATGTGAAGAGCAGCTGGTAATCCCATGAAGATTCTGCTCATCTATAAATTAATATACACCACTGGGGATACTGACAGTTTGTCTTGGAAGTGAAATGGTTGAGAAGAGATTTTGGCACTCAATCAACAAAAGATATGACACTCATAGAAACAGAACTATATTTATGACATAGCACAATGGTTAATTAGTTTGGGATATATTTATATTAGTATGAAATGCAGCATCTATTTCTGATATCCTTGTGTGTGTGTGTAAAAATGGAAATGCATTCCATTGGGAGAGAAAGAAAACATCCTTTGTTATCTTATCAGAAGAGCATAGCTGCTACCATAAGAGCCCAGTAAAACATTTTTGCAGTTTTGTAGGGCTCTTCTTGAACAAATGATTTTCTCACAGCCCTCGTCCTCCCTTGCCTTAATTTTACAGCACAATTAAAACAAGATGCAGCAAACTCTAACTGAGCTAGGATCGGAAGAACTGTTTTAGAGGGGTGATAGCTCAATACATAGCTTAATAGTTACATAACAGGAAGGAAGGCCAGAAGATATAAATGTTTCTCATTTATACATGCATATGTACATATGCATATAGATGTAAAGAAAGTATGGTTGCTAAACATGCCATTGATGACATAAATATGTGTGTGGGTAAGTAGATTAGATAGACATACAGAAAACTAAACTTGGTTTATGCAGTTAAATTAAACGTAGATTTGTTGGAGGTAGCTAGTGTGAACTAACTCTAAAAAGAACTTGAATGCAATGAGGCAAAAGTCCCAGGCTTGCTTTCTCTGTGATCTTCAGCAGTGACAAATGCCACTAGTGGCAACAGCAACACTCCTTCCAGGCTGCCTGAGCTACAGGGCAGCTGTTAAGTCCAGCATTTTTTCTGGACGTGACTTCAGTCTAGGCAGAATAAGATCAACTGGAGGTTGTCCAGGGTTTCTGGTGGCTTGGGACATCTTGCTACTATGCAGCAGCATGGACTGCAGGCTCTATGTGACCTGATGCTGGATATGAGCTTCACAACCACTCTTCTACAGCGCACCTTGCTGTGACTGCATGAATCAACTCTGCAGCCTGCCTTGACTCAGTCACAAGTCTGATACGTCCACAGGACTGTCAAAGTTGCTATATGTGTATGGTAGGACAGATGCTATCTATTTTACTGATATATGGTACACAACACCTGCGTGTGTGTGTATATATGTATTTCTATCCAGAGACTCCCAAACAGAAATAAGGCAGCTTTATGTATTAGTGAATCCCTCCCAAATCAATACCCATCTCTGTATTCCCTGCCTCACTTCCTTCTAGAATATATGTCCTTCCACAGAAAAGCCCTGCCCCTCACCATCTCTCTGCTGCATATCACAGCTCTTAAGGTCACAAAACCTACTTTCAGCAACAAACCTACTTTCAGGATTTAGTGCTATAAGTCTTATTTTTATATAGCACTACCAAAATGAAAGAGCTTTCTGCTCTGTATTTCATATCTCACCTGCTTTCAGGTCCAGTCTTCTTCATTTCTGTTATCTTTTTCTGTTGATGATGGTTTGTTGATCTTAGATTTATTTTGCCTTATTTTTATTATAAGAAAGCCATGATTTTGGTCACTGTTGTGTCTTTGTATGCTGAATATCATGCAGTTAAGTTTTGCGGTATTTTTGTGTGTTTGATGTTTTTCTTTCTGTAAAAGCACCTTTATACTGAGTGAGATATACAACTTCTCCAAATGTTCAGGCTTTGTACCTGGGAAAGGAAAGGAGTGCCAGAAGGAGCACTACAGTTTTCTCCTAAGTAGATCCCTTTTTTCTGCCCCAGATCCCAGGCTACTACTCTAGATAACAGACTGAATTGTGATCCAGATTGTGACTGAGTCCTTCCTGGTCAAAGACAAAGATGTTTATGATTGCAGACCTGTACCCCAGCTCCCATCCTGTAGCCTCAGAAAGAAGGGAATGGACAACCTTGATTTCTCTTTCTCTCCTTTGATATCTAGTGGCATTTCTAGCAAAGGCAATTCATTCTCTACCCAAAAGAAATATCATCTAACTCTACATCCGCTGTTCAGTTCAAATAGCCTGGGGCCTTTCTAGAGTTGCTGGAATCATTCTGTAAAAGCCCTCCTGAGGTCTTTTGGGACAGCATCTCAGGTCAAATTGATATGCTGCATCTGCTTGCTCTGACCTATACATCATGCTGATGGGTAAGACTGCTTCTGTTTGTTCATTTGCTACAGCAAGTACTGGCTTAAGTGCAGCTTCTGCTATGTGTATTGGCAGATCCTGTCAAGTGTGACTCACATTTTCTCTTCGTTCCCCTTTACAGCAATCTCTCCAATTGCTGCTGCAACTTCTCAGCATGAGGAGAAATCTTATTTTTTAATAAACAAACAAATTATCAAGAACTCCAGACATCTAGATGTTGTGGATAAAAGACTGTGGTCATTAGCATTTCTTCCGTAGAGAACAGCAAATACTGTCTGGGACAGGATTCATATCCTATGAAACTATATGGCTCTGAAGAGGATGGAAGATCATACCTCTCTAAGAATAAAAAACTTCTCCTTCACATTTGCCTTGCCAGCTGATGACACACTACAACACAATAGTTTAATGCTTTCCTTATTTTCTAAAGAATTATTACAGTGAGAGGACTGCTCTATGTGATTTAGTTTATCGCATTAATTTTCTCCAGCATGGGAGGTACACTCTTGTCTTCCAGACAAGACCGTCTGAGAAGCTAATAGAGCTACCATTGCCACAAACTTTTTGCCCACATCTCTACCACATTTACGTTCTCTAGCTTAGCCTCTTTTGAAGGTGCACTGGAATGATTAAGAATCCTTTTCTTTGCAGTATCTTTCTTCCTTCTTTCCTTCTTCTGGGGGAAGCAGGCTTTTATCTTCTGTCATGTCTGGTATTGTACTGCCTAAAAGGGGTAGATTTCATGTAATTTCAGAATTATAAAGGGGAGAAAGTCTAAGTCTTTGTTTCAGTCACCAGCAAGGAAGAGGGTTGGAGGTTCTGTCCTTGCCTTTCATCCAGAGCCCTCATGCAGTTCTTCTCTGTAGGGCCTCAGAACCTACCACGACAGCTGTCAGGAAAGCTGGTTATTGTCTTCTTGGAGGAGATGTGAATGTAGCTGTGCAGTGAAATGCCTTTCAAAGTACTTGCTGGGCTCTTCTTTACCCCAGTAATGGTAAAAATGACAGTAGTGCCTGTGTTTGAAAGTTGTATCCAGCACCAACTGCTTAGTTTGCTGCCATCCGATTATCTCACGAGAACTCTGAAGGTATAAGCAGGCGAGCTAAACTGTCTCAAGCTAGCTGAAGACTAAGGTGACATCCTCAGTTTGCTTTGTATCCATGAGAAGAAACAGAGAATACCAGCTCTTCTGCTCCAGAGTCAGTCTGTTTCCAGGCTCTCTGTTCCTTCAGTTTTCATTGGGCCACCTTGCATTGCAAACCTGCTGCTTCTCAGAGACCTTAGAAAGCTAAAACAAGGCAGCATGAATGTGATTAGAGTAGCCTGGCATGGTCCTATGAAATTCAGGTTGGCAACTGCACCTGCACTCTTTCCCTCTGCATCTTATCTGCCAAACATGGAAAGAGACTGGAAAGCCAATTCCATCGGGACTGGGACGTGATTTCTGAGTGGGGCCCATAAATCTAAAAGCAGTTCTTTTAATGTACCTTTGCTTTGTATTTTTTTAATTTTCCCTTTCCAGTTAAGTCTGCCTACATAATCTCTTCTTTGTCCCGTATTCAGTCCTTGTTAAAGCTCTGTTAGATTTTTATTTATACTTTACCCACCCCAAAAAATTAAACAGGGGGTAGGGAGGTAAGTAGGGGGAAGAAAGCTGTAATTCAGGATCTCTTGCAATTTCAGTCTCTAGATTGGGTTCCTCATTGCTTATCCCAGCAAACAGAGTCCCTCTGAGTTGGTAGCTGTTGTGGTCTGTGAGTCCTGGTCACTCCTGAACTGATCTGAAAGCAGTTGCAGGAATTTACTTGCAGATTGGCAAGTAGGTCTTGAGATCTGTTATAAGGAGTTGGCAGATTTGTCTGTTTCTGCAGTCAGTTTTGGCTCCATTTCCACTCTGGAGCAATTTTAAATATTCTTTTTCAAAAGCTGGCATGGCTGATACCAGAACAGAGTACTTTTTGTAGCACTTGGTTTGATTTCTGTACTTAAGGTTGTTTTCTTTCCTCTCAAACGATTGTACTCAACTACTGATAAAATTCCTTTTCCACAATCTCTGATTAATAAGTAACACGGGCTGTGCTGGCCTGGAAGGAGGTGATTCAGAGCAAAGTACTGCATTTTAATATGAGGTGAAGTGAATCTCTTTGCCCAGAATTATGTGAAAAGAATATGCTTCCAAGTCACCGTGTTCTGCTTCTATTAGTTTGATCTGCAGCCTTGCTAATTCTAAATTCATGTAGGATTGAGGTGACCTGTTTCTCAATGTACAGACACCCATCCTGCATATGACACCATCTGAATGCAAAGATTCATCCCTGGTGGTGATGATTCAGTAGTGCACTATTACAGGTTTTCTCATCAGTGGCAAAACCCATGGCATTATTTCACTTGCTTTAAAGAGAAACTGTGTGTGAAGTAAAAGGTATAGAAATTCCAGAGATGTGGCCAAATAAAGAAATTAATTAAAATGAACAACAACAACAACAAAAAAGTAGGTCAAATTTTGGCCTAGCTAAGTTCAAATTATTCCTTTTAAATACAAAGAGCAGAGAAAATAGGCAGATGGGAGTACAGAAAAGGGAAATAAGCCAAAGTGATTAGCCTGGTGACCTTCCCTTATTTCTGGTGGGTTTTGTATGCATGTCCACTGTGCCATTGTTTTTGATGAATAAAATTAACATATTCAATTTATATCCTAAAAGAAGCCTAAATTCAGTAATTTACTCAGCACTGCAATTCCAAATTGAAGGTGGAAGTTTTAATTTTGGAAGTTATTTGTAGTACTTATTTTCTATATTTTGCATATTTATGTGTTCAGATCGAAGATACACAAAACCGAGAATAATAGTTTTGTAAAATAGCATTAGGACTAATTAAGAAAAGAAAATAGCTCAGAACAATGACATTCTCCTGGGGTTTTGTTCCTATGCCATTTTTAAGCAATTGAACATTGAGCCACTCAGTAACAGATTAGCTTATTCATCAGCTTTCTAAGAGCTAAATTTCAATAGATTTCTTCCCTTTCTTATATTCTTTCAAATGATTTATATAAAGGAAGGTTTTCACTATGTTGGTAAGGGTTTCCCAAGAAGTTTCCAACTAGTGCTTAGTTAAACAAATTGAGTAGAAATTTATACTGTAATTAGTTTGATGAGTAGATTGTGTTGCACAGTCCAGATTATCTAGAATTTGCTACTAAGGAAAGTAAAGAAATGAAAAATGAAGGCAAAGAAAATTAAGGCACTTCACTCATGGCTGTTACTTATTACTTTAAAGCATAATTAGTAATAACTTTAAAGTATCTTCTAGTGTTAAATTTAACTTCTCTTTGAATGTTTGCTAGATGTTTTGAGAGTCATAGGACTTGTAATTTGGATGAAATCCACAGTGTATTTTTTCCAAGTGGCCAGAAATAAAAATTTTGAAGAAGAGCATCAATACTGGGTTAGCCTGGTCAATAGGCTTACATGGAATATGCTGCTAACAGTACAGGTCTCATCCTTCACTCAAAGAACTTGGCTCCTCTATGGAAAGAGGTTTATTCAAGTTATTTCACTAACAAAATGCAGTGGCTTGAAAAATAGTAAATCTGAATATTTCTGATATACAAAAAGGTGTCTGTTCTTTTGCCTGTTGCTAAGCTCTTGCTCTCAAAACCTGCTATAGAAATGTGTGCCCTAGTTTAGTTTCCTGTTTCATGAAAAATCTGTTTCCTGTTCCCATTTTTAAAATTCATGGGTTTGGATGTCCTTGTTCTGGAGTTACAAATTAAGTTCAGAGTCCTTGATGTGTTTTTTTACTGTTTATGCACTTTTGAACATCTCCCATGCTGTTAATTTCCTTCCTAGAAACAACCATCCCTTTCTCCATAGTCTTTGACAACTCTGAGCAGTCCTTCTGAATACTGTCCAAGGTCATGATTCTGCTTTTGGGAGAAAATGACCAATGCTTCCACAATGTCCCACATGCCCCTGCGTGCTAATTCACAGAAAGACGTCACCATGTTACCAGTGTTATTTTCCTCTCTACTCTGTGTGTATCCTAACATCTCATCTGCTTCTTTTGTCTAGAGCATGCCAGGGAACAGAGTATCATCGAGCTATCGTAGTGGTACCCTGCTCCATTTCTTTAGGAAGTAAACACATCCTCTTCTTGCTGTAGCGATCCCAGCTGCACGTGTTTCCATACCCTCCAGCACTTCACCACGTGGCCAGTTACTGCTTCCTCAGGTCTCCCCAGGTCTTTGCACCTGCTCACTTAAGATGCTGGCATCTGTTTCAGATGGGTTAGCTGAAACGGTTTTCACAGATCACAGAATGTTAGGGGTTGGAAGGGACCTCCGAAGATCATCGAGTCCAACCCCCCCTTCCAGAGCAGGACGAAACTAGGGCAGACCACTCAGAAAATGGTTTTAATGGTTGGTCTTGAGTAAACTTGCTGCTTGAAGAGGTGCCCAAGAACCCTTCCAACAGCAAATCTTGGGGGGATGGAGGGGACAAGTAGTGGTACATGTAAAGGGAAGACAGGGTTTTGTGGGGATAGTATCTGTGTAGCAGGGGCCAGTGACCTGCAAATGGTACAACACAACCAGCAGAGAATGCCAATCTATATATGTCAACATATATAGGTCATTAACCAGCCTGTATCATATTTTGCACTACAAGGCATCACCTCATTTCTCAACATCTTTTCTGTCAGTCCCTCTGTAATTCACGTGTGGAGCACACAGTAAATACGTTAGTAAGGGCTAGCTCTGCTATATAAATCAAATCCTAAGTTTCAGCCTGTTGGAAATACAAACATTTTGAAAAATTTATGCAGATCTCTACTGTCTCCTTGGAGGCAGCTTTCATACCAAACCTACCTATTTACACTGAAGAAAACAACAAGCAGCTTTGTCTATATGTATCTATTATCAAATAGTTTTTTAGACTACCCACACCTCATATAAGGGTGCTACATTTTTGTTTGGTTCAGATTTTTCACATTGATTAAGTACCTTCCCTAAACCTCAGTGCTGCAGGGAGGTCAGGTAGTACCATAGCAGCAGTTCAGGGGACTATGCAAGTCAACAAGGCAAATGCTTCACAACTACAGTTTTGTGGAAAATGCTGCTTCTACAACATGCTTGTGTTAATTTTTCTGACTTGTTACATAGAAGGGGAGATGATCATCCAAGTCAAAGGCCAAAACAGGCACATTTAGAAAACTTTATTCAGGAATTTGTTTTGTGAGATGAAATGAATCCCGTCGGTGCAATGTACTGTTAGACTAACTCCAAGGGCAAGTGTAGAGTCTTGCATCTGGGAAAGAACAACCCCATGTACCAGTATAAGTTGGGGACTATCCTGCTGGAAAGCAGCATAGGGGAAAGGGACCTGGGGGTCCTGGTGGACAACAGAATGACCATGAGCCAGCAATGTGCTGGGGCCAGGAAGGCCAATGGCATCCTGGGGTGTATTGGAAGGGGTATAGTTAGTAGGTTGAGAGTGGTTCTCCTCCCCCTCTACTCTCCCCTGGTGAGGCCACACCTGGAATATCATGTCCAGTTCTGGACCCCTCAGTTCAAGAAAGACAGGGAATTGCTTGAGAGAGTCCAGCGCAGAACCAGAAAGATGTTTAAGAGAGTGGAACATCTCCCTTATGAGGAAAGGCTGAGGGAGCTGGGTCTCTTTAGCTTGGAGAAAAGGAGGGTGAGGGGTGACCTCATTAATGTTTATAAATATGTAAAGAGTGAGTGTCAGGAGGATGGAGCCAGGCTCTTCTCAGTGTTGTCCAATGATAGGACATGGGGCAACGTGCACCAGCTGGAACATAGGAGGTTCCACATAAATACAAGAAAAAACTTCTTTGCGGTAAGGGTGACGGAGCACTGGAACAGGCTGCCCAGAGAGGTTGTGAGTTGAAGGCATTCAAAACCTGCCTGGACGTGTTCCTGTGTGACCTGATCTATGTGATCCTGCTCTGGAAGGGGGTTGGACTAGATGATCTTCCGAGGTCCCTTCCAATCCCTAATATTCTGTGATTCTGTGAAGAAGTATGAGCTCAAGCTGGTGAGCAAAAAGAGCATTGGACAACAGAGCGTTGAGCATCTGTCATGTAAAAGGAGAAGAGTTTGACTTTTTTTAATGGAAGGAGTGGAGTTTGAGACAAGATGCAACTGATGATTGTCAGAGAAGTAAAATTTAGAGAGAATGAAACATTTAAGCTAAATGAGGTTTGGCATAAGTACAAATAAGTATAAGGATACCATGAACTGATTTACACTGGAATTTAGGAGTGGTTTGTAACTCCCAAAAGACTGAATGTCAGATGCAGCTTTTCTGATTGGAGCAATAGAGAGAAAATAGAAAAATTTTAAGGTGAACTCTAAACTTCTACACAAGATTATATGATGAATTTGCCTATCAGAGCAGCAGCATCAGCTGTATGACTGAAAATTTCTTGCTAGTCCCATCTTCCTATAAACAATTTTGAGTTGAATGGCCGTTTTGGAAAAAGAATCTCTCTGAAAATTTTATCTAGCTCTAGTGGTGACTGTCACAAGATGGAATAATGCTGAGTGGGTAAGTCAGTGACAAAGTGCCCATGGGGTTGGGATGTGAAGGTTGGAAAATTTCAAACTGCATGGTGTAACGTAAGGAGAGAAGGGAGAGACAGGAGAGGAAATGAGGAACTGGGTAAGTGGAGAAGCCAGAGGAAGATAGCAGAGGTCAACTGTCAGCTTTTTTGTCGGGGAAAAAAGGAGAATTGTGGGGAGGGAGATGGACAAGAGAGAAGAGACAGATCGTTTTCAACATATTCTTTCTGGGGAAACCCTTGAAATCTCAAAATTATACTGGAGCAAGAGAAGACGACTCAAAAAGAAAGGTAGTGAAAAGTGTCACCAGGATTATGGGCCTGGACTTCAATTACTCTGAAGAAATTGAGTTGTTTAGTGTAGAAGATGACAGGCCAGGATGAGATGGACAGCATTCACTGGAAGAAGTTGATTCTGCTCTGGAATTTCCTGGAGGGATGCTGGATATATCCAAGAGCTAACTGGAGGATGCGGATGTGAGGGGAATATGTAAGGACTAGTGATTGATGGGACAGGCACTGTAAAAGGATCTGTCATGTGTGAAGAGACTTTGCAGAGCTTTGTTTTCTAGGATATAGTAGTTCTAGATGTATGCATCCTGGTGACAGACACTGTACATACTCCAAGGACAGGTGCCAGACGCTGTCACTCTTTGTTTACCATGAGTAAATGAACAATATTTTCCGAGTAGGATTTTTTTTATCGTCAGTTACCATGAGAAATAGTAGCTGAATTTCACCTTGCTTGTTGTTTAGTTATAATTAATGTTATGTTTGAGATATCTTCTCTAAACCTTTAATTTCCCTAATGGCACTTCTCTTTCCTTTATTCGGAAGCGTGACAGGGAACCATAAACCCTCTGATCACTCTCCCAGCCTATAAAATGCAAGTTGAACTTCATATGATCACTTCAGTGCATTGATTTGATCTCATCTTTGGACCCGTTCACACTTACCTTGCCAAAAAGAGATTCTTTTGCTATTTAGCTTTCTCCAAGGAATATTTTTAACCTTATGTTCTGCAACGCCTTTACATGCACTTTTTTTGCAAAGTGACTTTTACTCTCCAAAGTGGATGTGTTGTTCCCAGTTTTCACAATTTTTTTCCGTAAGTTTCTTTTTCTTTCTTTAAGAAAGTAATGAAAATTTGAGATTTTTAGTCCTCACAGGTAAAGAAGACTTGATTATCTTGGGATCTTACGAGTCAAAAAGGAATTAGAATGAATTACACATTTTCTCTTCTTTTTTTTTTTAGTTTCTTGAAGATATTTTAGTCATGCACCTGGCTATTTTTTCATGGGAAGGAGATGAGTGAATCCTTATTTTCAAATACTTTGGGTAATCAATACTTGAATCAATTCAGAAGCACCATCTATGTATGTAGAGCAGCTATGCAAGTAAATGTTATCTTTATATGTTGTGAGACCACAAGTAAAACACTATGGAAAATAAACCTCTAAATCCCATTCTTCAATTCATTTATACAGAATGAGGATTTGTCCTGACAAGAAATACAAAAAAAATCTTGACAGGCTTCTGGAAACCAGTCAGAGTTGACAGATGGTATACCTAGCTTCAGATGGGGGTATAGACAAAGGGAATCCACTTTATTGCATGGAAAGGGAAGCAAATGTGATTAAAGAACTGTGCAGAAACAAAATTTGTTTTTTGTGAAATGAAGTGATTATTTTTCTTTATTTTTTTTA
>WTSP01020684.1:0-25794 GCA_025331215.1 Actenoides lindsayi | reverse complement strand
GGCACCATTGCAGGGGAGGTTGGCCGGGGCTCTGAGCACCCTGCTCTAGTTGCAGATGTCCCTGCTCCCTGCAGGGGTTGGCCCAGATGACCTTGAAAGGTCTCTTCCCAACCCAAACCAGCCTGTGGTGTGTTTGTAATGGTGTCCACATCTCTCCACACCACTTTTTGGCCAGGTGGCAACAGTTTTTTTTTTCCTCAGCTTTCAACCCAGAGGAGTGTGTGGACTCTCAGCAGTTATTTTAAAAGACAGCCAGGACTAAACCCCACCTCTGGACAACCCACCAGTGAAGGCTGAGATACCTGGTTACTATGTCAGGCTTTGAGCTGCAGCAGCAGATCCACCTTATTTTCACCCAGGGAAAACCATCCAGACACTCACCAGCTTCCCTCTGCCTCCGGTGGGGAGGGCAACGAGCAGCAGCTCAGCCCTGGGCAGGGTTTGTGCCACGGAGACCTATGGCTGTGACATTACTTGGCTCTGACTTTAGTTTCTCCTGAGCACTTCTGAATTTCTGGAGCGGGAGCACTAGCAGTGAGTAAATTCTGTATAAACCCTCAGGAAAAAAAACATGTTTCAATTCCAAGCGAATCCCTCAAGCCTCAGTGAACAGGACTGGGTTTGTATTATTTTCCCAGAAATACATGAGGGATGGAGCACAGCTGGGAAAGGTGGGGCTGGGAACCTGCTCGGAGAGGGTAGTTACAGACCTGTGGGTTTCTCTGTGTGATACCCACGTGCTGGAATCTGGACCTGTCACACACTTATCTGTACCTCAGAGATCAGCTGTTGCTTTGCTGTTGACTGCAGGGGTGTGAGGAGACCAGGGGTGTGAGAAGACCAGGGGTGTGAGGAGACCAGGGGTGTGAGATCAGCCCTGGGCTATAAAGACAGAGGCAAAACCATCTAAGTTCCACAAAACTGGCCTCTCTAGCTGGAGCGATGTCAAGAGGCTTCTGCTCTTGGTGGCTTCAGGAGAGGCTGGGAAGGCTCAGCACTGGTGAGCTGGGTCCCTGCTTCAATTCCAACACGCAGCCGAGGGAACTGTGAGCACGGGGGTGATTTCCTATCTGCAGCTTGTCCTCTCTGTCCTCCCTGAGACAGAAGTTAACTCAGAGGGCAATGCTCCGATTTGGTGGACAGGGTGGTGCCGTGGAACTTGTTCCTTCTGTCTCATGACCCTTTCTTTTCCCCTTCCCCATCCACCTCGTCCTCACCCTGCATCGTGCTAAGAGGGCTGTGCTCCAGCACCAACCCCTCTGCAAATCGATGCCTGAACCCTTCTGGTTCTGTTACCAAATTAGGACTTTATGGAGAAGAAGGCTGGAGATGGGCACATTATGGCTCAGTGGGCATTCCCCCCTTTCTCTGCATCCTCTCCCAGTGGGGTGCAGACTCTCAAGCCATTTGTTTTCTTCTAGGAGATATTCCTGTGTGTGACAGCAGTGGGACAAGAGCTGCCTCCTGGTGCCTCTTGCCACGATAAGCACGCTAGAGACACCAACAGCTTCATGGCCATCCTCGGGCAACCATCTCCTGGTAGCTAGAAGCTCTCACAGGTGACCTGGTCCATGCTGAAGCTGGTAGTGTAGATGGTTTGTGTTCTCCTGTTGGGTTTCTGTGCCCTCCTGGCCATGGCAGTGGGTTAAGGAGAGGTTTATTGCTGTCCTGCCTGTGATGAGGTGGCAAAAATGCAAAGTTCTTAAACAGTTCTTGTTGGAGATTCCAGGAGGAAAATTCCAAATTAGAGAAGGGATCAGAATCCAAGATTCTGGAGCTCTTCTCTATTTTTCAGGCTGACTGGCTTCGAAAGACATGCTTTCCCAGGAGCTGTAGGACAGCTGATCCTTGGTGCATGTCAATCAGGTGCAGCGACGGTTTCTGCCGATGCTGCAGAAGTTCTTGCCAAAAGCTCGGGCTCTGCTCCCTTTCTGTGTGACTTTGGGAAGGTTCCCACTTCCCGCACGCTGAATTAATGCCGTGCCTTTTCTGCCCCTCTCCGGATCACGTTTTTAGCCCCGTACCATTGAAATGCCTTTGCAGTCTCCCAAGCTCCCTGAGCTCTGCCTTGCAATGTCTCTACTCCTCCTGCACGGCAAGGGAGGGTGGATTTGGGGGCTCGTGTCCTGGAGACGAGTGGGGAGCGCTGGAGTGGAGCATCCCTCCTCAAATCACATAGGGAACATGCTCATCTCTGGCTGGCTGGATTTATTTAGCCCTGCTGCCACGACACAGATTCAGGAGAGGTGAAACCGGTCATATTGTGCCTTGTCTCCTTCCCGTTGAGGGGCACCTCGCTGGCTCGAAGACCACAGGGGGGTTTTATCTCTGCAGGGCTGTTTCCTCTCGCTCGTCTTTGCTCCAGGCCACATCCGTAGGCCTACAAACGCCTGCAGCTCCGACATCCCATATTTTGGTGGTCCTCTGAGGGCTTTGCCGCTGCTTGATGAGCAAATGAAGCCGTTTGCTGTGGTTCTGCTGAGGGCACACCTGGGTTTTTCTTGGGTTGCTTGAGTATCTTGAAGTTCATCGCTCTGGAAGTTCCTGTCACCTCATCCTGGATCAGGCCTGGTGGTGGCTGGAGGTTCCTGGTGGTGGCTGGAGGTTCCTGGTGGTGGCTGGAGGTTGGTCACCCACAGTTCCAAAGGGGATTGGATTCTGCAGGTACCTAAGCTGATCTTTGTCTCTTTCTACCCGTTTCTCAGCATCAGCTCTGGATCTGCTGGTGGATGAGGTTGAGAGATCCTTCTGGGGAGAAAAAAAAATCCCATTTGTTCCCCTGCCTCTTACCCAGAGCATTTTGCCAGGAGAGCCGTGGGTTTAGGAGGCTGAATTCTGGCAGCGGGTTTCATACGAGGAGCTGAAGCAATTCTGCCTCCGATTGCACAACTTCAGTGGCTGTTGAGTGAATTCTGCTCTCCCCACTTCTGACATCCCAGTCCAAGAAGAGAAACCAACACAACTGTGGCCAGAGGAGTTGGTCAAGGGGAGAAATTCAGAGCAGCAGATGTCTGTGAGAGCTGCACCGTTCCCCAGACTCTCAAGGCACGAGCACCCGATTTTTGGTGTGTTTACCAACCCGACTTGGATTTTCTCTCCCATGAACTCTGGTTTTTGCTGTGTCCTTTCCATCTGCCTTCAGCGAGCGCAGGGACCCCATTCCACAGAGCAGCCCTCACAGAGTGCAGGATGCTCCCCGCGACTCGCAGGCCTCACCGCTGGAAAAAAATCCTCTCCCTGGCTGAGCCACTCACAGGTCCAGCCTGCCCTGAGGTTTGCTGCTCAGAAATAAGCCCTGAAAAAGCCTTGGGGGTGTGGGAGCTGACGAGTGCACGTGATGGAGGTGATGGAGTCGCTGACTCTGGACTGCGAGTGCCTCAGAGCTCCGCGTTTCCAGTCACAGAGCATCTTTGCTGTGGGTTTCAGCATCACCCGTTTCAGGCTCCCGTCTCTGCGCGTCACGAGCGCTCTCTGTTTCTCTCCAGGCTGCTCCAGTGTCACTTGTGGTGCCTTCAACGTGCCAGTGCTCTCGAGTGTGCTGGGATATTTCATCGGGAAAGCCGCAAGACACAGGCGAGGAGTTCCAAGTCCGGGATGGGAAGCTGGCAGCCAAGGCCAATGCTGGTTTGGAAGCTTGTTCTAAGAAATACTGAGTCAAATCCCAGGTGCCGCCTCCAAAACACCCTGCTAGGGCTGAAGTTTTAAAGCTTTGTGTTATACAAGTGTACAAGAGAGAGGAACACACCTAGAAATTCCACCTGCTTTTCTGGGTGGTGTGGAAGACGGAGTTTTCCAGGCTGAGCAGTTCAGCCTCCTCGTGATCCATTTGCCCCTGAACGTCTGAAGTGTTCAGCCTCCTAGGGAGGTTTGAGAGTGCCCATTCTTAGGTGTCTCTCCTGTCCCTTCCCATTGCCTCTTCTCACGGGGTTGAGCTTGTTTGAGACAAGGTCGGTCACCTGCCACCTTTTTTGGTGCTCCCTGGAGCCCCAGCCTCACTCCCGAGGGTGCTCAGCTCTGGGTGCAGCCCCAGGCTGAGCACCAAGACCCAGAGCTGGCTTCTTAATCAGCATTTTTTTTAGTCACGTTGGCAGGCAGCCTCGGAAGCTGCACTCACAGGAAACCCTGTGGGTTTGCTCTTGCTGCAGAGGGTTATTCCGGCTGGACGTGCCCCCGGCCGTGTCTGGTTGTGTGGCGTGTGGAAAAGCAAGCGCTGGGAGCTGGCTTGGGAAAGGTTTTGAGTCTGGCGAAGGATTTGCACCTCCAGCTGCCTGCCTGGATGGCTCCTGAAATACTGCCCTCAAAGAAAACCTACTTGGTAGGTTGGAGAAAGTCTTTCCAGCTGGGGAAGACGGTGAGAGGACCAGAACTGAGGCAGAAAAAAAAAGGTTTTATCGGTTTCTGTTACTTTTTTTTGGCTGTCCACGTGCTGCTTTGTGGTACCACTCTTGCTTGCAGCTGGAGAAAAGCCCTCCCCAGTCCGTGCTGGGAGAGCTGGTTTGGAAGCGCCCCTCACGTTTCCCGAGCAGCGAGCGCGGTGGTTCAGGAGCCCGAGGAACACAAAGGGTGCCCGACTGAGCCGTTTGCTTTTCTTGCACCGTGTTTGTTCTGCCGGGGAAATACCCAGCAGGACTCGGTGTTGGAAAGCTGCTAGTGACACATTGGCAGGCCAGATATCCAGAGGGGAGATGGAGACTTGGGTTGGGTCGTGGCCAGCCGTGAGCAGGTCAGGAGACTCTGCTTCAGTAAGGTTTTGGAAACACTGGAGAGCTCTCAAAGAAGAGCTACAAGAGTGATCGGATTTGGCGAACACACTTCGCAACCCGATTGCTTTTTGGCATCTCTCGCAGCACGGGAGTTGGGCCTGGAGAGCTTCGTGCTCCTTGAGAACGGGTGCAATTAGGAGGCTGTAAAATTGTGCAAGGAAATCCCTTTTCGTGTGCGTACCGGTGCAGGGCGTGGTGTATCACTGGGGGAAAAAAAATCATCACCTAGTGATTGATAAACAGCAATTAAATCCACCTTCCCCTCCGCAGGGCTGAGGTGAGATTGTTAGAAGCCCAAACCCCGCGTTCCCCCCGGTGCAAAGCAGCTCCCCGTTCCCTTCAGCCACCCTTCTGCTCTGCTGCCTTCTCAAGTGCATTTAACTCCCTGTCCTCCAGGCTTTGGGCTTTGGAAACCAGGTCACCGAAGCAGATTTTGTCGCGCGCTGTCGCAACGCCGGGGCTCGGACCCGGTCGGGGCTGCGGAGCGGGCTCGGTGGATGGTGGGGATGCCTTCTGCGTGCCGGCCACGCTTATTTTGGCCACAGGAATGTCTATAAATAGCCCCGGGTCGGGGCTCGAGGCGTTTGCTGTGGTGCCCCACACGAGTCCTCCCTCCGAGCCAGCCTTCAACCTTCTGGTTTGGAAGCGCGGAGGAGGTGAGGGGAAGAGCATCTCTCCAGACACCCCGGAGATGAGTGCTGGTGCGTTTGGTTAGTGTTTTTTAACTCCGTGACTTGCCTGCTTCGTGATTTCCCCCAGCTCACTGCTGTGTGGATGCTTCATAACGTTTGGCCACCACCTCCCAGACAGGTCTTTCCACCAGGCCGTGCTTAGGGAGAGGCTGGGTTCCAATTATTCCCTCGTGCTTTAGAGCAACGTGCAGGAGAGAAGGAAATGGAAATGTAAAAGAGGTGTCATTTTTCCAGGACCGTGCCGCGTCGCTCCCGCCTCTGCCGCACCATCGGGGTCGGGTGCTGGCACCGTCCGTGGCCTGGGCCTCTGCCCCAGGATGCTCATGGTCTGCACGTTTCCAGCTGGGTGGATCTTGGAGCAGGCTGGCGGGCTGGATTTTGCAACCGGGTTTTGTTCCCTACCTGGGGAAGCTGTTTGATGGTACCTTTCCTCCCGCTGCGTCTTCATCCCTCTTCCCAAGCCTCCCCAGTCAGCTTTTGCAAGTCGCGGCCTTTCGCCGCCCTCGCTGGAGGGAAGACTCCACCCGGGAGATCCTGAGGCTTGTTCTGTCTTGTTTCCTCCCTGGCCACGTGGTAGCTCGGCGGGGATTTGCCTGGCCCGTCTGTTTTTGGGGCTGGTGCTCGGGGCTGGGCACCGTTGGCTGTGTTTATTTTGGAGGGATGCTGGAAACGGCTCCGTCCCTCGATGCGGCTCCGTCCCGGGAGCGCGGGGCACATCTCTGTGCCCGCGGGGAACAGCGAGCCCTCGGGGTGCTTCCCTCTGACCGATAGCTCCTAAAGCGCCACGGTTCAAGAGTCGACACCCCAAAGTGCTGAGCGCGTGTTTCCCCGCTCGCCCGGTCCCACGTGCCTGGTGCTGGTGTGACCCCGTGGCTCTGAGCAGAGCAGGGTCACAGCAGCTCGTCCTCTGGCTCCTGGCGTCGCTGCCTCCAGGCTGGAGAAGAGAAGGCTCCGGGGAGACCTCGTTGTGGCCTGCCAGTATCTGAAGGGGGCTACAAGAAAGCTGGGGAGGGACTTGTTAGGCTGTGGGGCAGTGATAGGACTGGAGGGGATGGATTAAAACTCGAGAGAGGTCAATTCAGGTTGGACAGTAGGAAGAATTTCTTCACCATGAGGCTGGTGAGACACTGGCACAGGTTGCCCAGAGAGGTGGTGGAAGCCCCATCCTTGGCAGTTTTGAAGCCCAGGCTGGATGGGGCCCTGAGCACCCTGCTCTAGTGGGAGGTGTCCCTGCCCATGGCAGGGGGGTTGGAACCAGATGATCTTTAAGGTCCTTTCCAACCCTGACAATTCTATGATTCTATGACTGCAGGAGCCAAACTCTGCTCTGTGAAAACAGATGGAGTTGGGCTGCCCAGGGACCATGTGATCTGCCTCAGGACCAGGCAGCACCCACTTCACGTGCTCAAAGTGGCATACAAAGCGTTATGCAAAATATAATTCAAAGCATTTGCCTGTACAAAAGTCTCTTCAGAGCCAGGGAGCTTCCACTGTGGAATGAAAATGTTCACCAGGACTTGGGGGTGGGTAGTTGGGAAGAACAAAAAGATTAGTAAAAGTGTTGGGTTTTTGTGTTTTTTTTAAAGGATTGCCAGGATTGCAGTTGTGTTCTCTCTCGTTGCTATGGCAATCCCACCTCTACCTAGTTCGATGTAGCATGAGAAATTAAGTCTTTGGATTGCTGAGAAGCTCCATCTGCTCGCCTGTGACTTTCCCAGGGCTGGAGAGGGGGCAGCTTGAAGAGGGTTCCAGAGCCAATGCCTTGAGATCGCTCTTCTCACACCAAGTGATCCGTACCCGGCTGTGCCCGTTTGTGTGGCTGCAGCTCCGTGTGAGCAGCAGTAATCCCGAGTCCACTCAGGAGCACTAATGGTGCTCTGGCTGTACCTGCCTTCTGTGCAAACCCCACAGGTGCAGGAGCCTCTTTTCTTTCAAAGGACGCTGCCCGGTGCTGTGGCCGAGGCCACGGGGCTGGGAGTGTGGGAAGAGGACAGCGTTTACACCTTGATGCTGGCAGAAAAAGCCACAAATGGAGAAGGCCCTGGGAACTGAGGTGAAAAGGCACCTGCAGGCTCTCAAATCACTACAGATGCAAATGTTGTGGCTTTACTAGAACATCTTTAAAAGCCTGGGCATTTGTATTTTATTTGAGGTGTTTAATCATTAGCTTAAACAATACCTGGCGTTAAGGCTCCTGTACATTGCCCACATCTCTCCTAAAACATGAAGTGAATATTAAAATATGAAAATATTAAATGAATTACATCGATCTCATTGATGGCTTCCCCTCTGCTTGCAAAAGACCAGCAGAGTTTGGACAATGTCCACACGCTGCTCGTCAGCTCCTCTGTCTCAGAGTCACAGAATCATTTGGGTGGGAAAAGACCTTTACGACCATCAAGCCCAACCGCCAACTGCACTTGTGCAGACAGCACCTGTTTTACAGCGGGGTTACACCTGCAACTCTTGTTGCACTGCTTTTAAAGTTACTTCCTCCTGTTCCCATCTCTGGCTCCAGTTGCTCACAGGGCCCCTCTCTCATGTCCAGCCAATGCACTGCATGGCGATGCAGAAAAATGAAAGACGAGTGTTCCAACGGGGTAGCTGTGCCCTGGGATGTGGCCCAGCCTTGCTTGGGTACCTCGGGGAACGTGTTACATGCTGAAGCGCCAACCGCTTATGGCAGGAATCTTTTTATTCCCTTTTACTAGAAATAAGAGCACCCCAAATTAGAGGCATTCACTCTGATGCTGCAACAAAGATTTTGGCAGCTATCTGAACCCACCCTCCTTTAATATTTGGGGAAAGTGATTAATGGAACACCCACCCTGGCCCCCCAACCCCTCCAAGAGTAAACTCCAGACTCTTACTTTTGCTCGAGGGTGCAGGTAGATGGGCATCATTCGAGCTCACTGAGGAGGAAAGATGAGCTGCGTGTCCAGATCCTGATGGTTCAGCCTCCTCAGTGGGGTGTTCAGCATTCCCACTGAAGCCGCACTCAGGAGGGCTCAGCTGGAGTTGCTCCTGGACATCGATAGTGGCTTGAAACCCAAAGAATGTCACAGATGTGGGTGACTCAAGTTGAGCCTTTGCTTCAGGGTTGGAGACGTGAAGAGGCTGTAAATATTCTTCAGGCGTTTCTGACCTCAAGGAATTTCTTGCTGTAGAAGTTTCAGTTTTGGTCCCTGCAAGTTTAGGACTCAGCCTCAAGAAGCTGCTGTCCAGGCTCTCCTGATTGCTGGCAGAGGATTTTGGAATGAAGGTAGGAGTCAGGAGGGGCTTCCCTGAGGGGGCAGAGGCAGGTGCTTGTGTGGCTGGCTGTGTGTTCAATGCCACCCTCCGATTTTGACGCCTTTGCAAATCTACCGCAGCGGCTGCACCTTCTGGTGGTTCTGACAGAATGTTCCGGTTGACTCCACTCTCTTGGTCACCTTCATCCAGCATGCACCACTCTTCATCAGAGATGATCTTTAGATCTTTGTTGCTTTCTAGTGTCACCTGACATCTGCCGGCCCTGGCTTCACCGCCAGATCTTGACAAGCGGTGCTCTGCTGCGGTGCGTGATTTCAGGGATTTGCTTTTGAGTTGGTTTCCCCTGGCTGGTGGCTCACTGTGTATCACACAGACAACGCCATCCTTCTGAGCGACGCCTGGATATCCGCTCCGTGACCCTCTGTCAGCAGCGTCTGCTTCAGCCCTCTCAAAGAAAGGGGTCACCCTGAACCTCTTTTCATCTAAATTAGCTTTCCTCGAAGAAGGCTCAGCAGACTCTGACCTCTTTCTTACCCCTTTATTCGCTTCTCCGCTTCTCCCGTCCAGTTCTCCACAGTGCCAGTAGTAGGCGTGTCCCGCTCCACACATCCACAGCAGAGAATTTCCCTTGCCAGGATGCCCCGTGCTCCGCGCAGTTTCCAAGGCCGGGGTTTGGCTGCATATGGCCCCGTGGCTGTGTGCCCAGGTCACCAGATTGGCGAGGTCCACGTGCAGCGAGCTGGCAGCGCTGCACCTTCCATCCCCGACACCCTTGTTCTGTGAAAACACGGTGGGAGATGAGCTAAGTGAGAGAGGCTCTGCAGAAACCAGTCGTGGGGACTGGTTCTTAACCCATCTCAACAGAACAACAATGGGTTTTAAAAAAGAAGTATTAGAGGAAACACTGATCTGCAATTTGTTCATTCTTTAAATAAATAAATCTGCCCACTTTGGAGACCTGGAAGGTACTTTGTGGGCATCCTGCTTTGGCCTCTCAAATCAGCAGCACTCAAAGGGAACCTGAATATATGGAGAAGTTGTTTGTGGGATGTTTTTCAGAAACTAAAAGAAATGGACCTTGCGCTCCCATATTTAAAACTTGTTTGTCAAAACATCTACCATTTTTAGTGCTGATTCTGTCAGAAACAATTGTCTAGGGCATCATTTCTGCAATGAAAGAACATTCACCATGCTGCTGTTATCTCACGGAGCCTCCTCCCGGGTGGACACCAGTAAGTGACTGTTTGAATATTCTTTCTCTCTCAGAACCTAAAATGAGCATCATACATGTGTGAGTCCAGATGTACATAGTAAAAACATTCTGGCTTTCCAAATAGTCAAAAGAAGAGGAAGTTTCCTAGCTGAAGAACTCTTAGCACATGCAAACTGTATTTACTAGAGACTAAATTTGAAGTTCTCCCATTTGTTCGGAGTCCCTGTGCTGTGGAGGAGACCCACTGGGAGCATGTTGGCAGGTGCCTGCTCCATCAGCTCCAAACTGGCAGAACCCAAGGGGTGGCTGAGCTCTGAGGAGCGAGGGCAGGGTGACAACTACAGTGACAAACACCCGTAGGATGATTACCGGGTGTGTGGTAGTCGGGCAAAGCACAGCCTGAAGAGGAAAAGAAGGAAAGCACAGCGAAGCATCCACCAAGAGCCCCCTCTAACCTCAGGAGACGGGTTAAGGAATGAAACATCCCTCTCAGAGAGCAAAGCACAGGTCAAACCTCTCACAGCGTGTCAGTTATAATTCCTGAGGGGGAGGGAACTGTTGGCTCCTCCACTCCCATCCACTCCCATCCAGATGTGAACTGAAGCTCTGGAAGGCCCTTCTTCCCTTAGGCTGGTATCAATCCATACATTCCTCCAGTGACAGTATGGGTAACTTGGGCCTGGGGTGCTTCGCTGTCTGCGTTGCTGCCTGGTGAAACGGGCAAACTAGGATCTTCCAAGATGCTTTTTACTGAAATCTGCTGCTTGCTGTAAAAAACAAAACAAAAATCCACACCAAAACCCCAATTTAAAGCATTTGGAGCTCTCAACCTCTGTGAAATTGGCATTGTATAGTATCTACTGTCACTGTGCTCTCACTCCTCGTGACTCACGGGTTGGAAGTCCCTCAGATGCCATTCCCCACAGAGCAATGAGCTTTTCCCACACCTCTCCTTTGTCTAATCTGCCTTCAGACCTTCCACTGGGAACTCACAGCCTGTTCCTGGGCCCTGCTGTGCCTCAGAAAGCTGAATGGAATCTTATGGGAAAACCATTTTCCCTCCTGAACTCCAAGAGAGTTTTATCTTTGAGCTCAACCTGTGTAATCCCTCCATGAAGGGCCAAGCTGCTCGGACAAACTAAAAGGAACTTTCATGCCATTAACTTGGTGCTTACAGTGAGTGTGGGAAAAGGTAAGAGCAACGGAAGCTCTGCACAGTCATAAGGCCATGAAATTACTGACTTGGCGGATGAACATCTTGATTTCTATCACAGGCATCCTTCAGTGGAATGCTTTTATCTCTCCTTATCTCTGAGCACATGTCTTCCTTTTCCTCATCTCTTTGGAGGAAAAAAAAAAAAAAAAGCCTTTTTTTTTTTCCCTCTTTATATTTAGTTCCAAATAAAGGCTCTGGTAATCAGCTAAGGGTGCTCCTTCAGTCCACTCCTGCTCTTGTATCTATATCAGCTGAGAGTTCCTCCAAAGAAACTGTCGATTGGAATGAGTCTGAATTCACAGCTGAGCAGAAAACCCATGAAATAGGTGTTCACCCATGAAATAGGTGTTCACCCACCAAGGACACTGACTTCTCATTTCCTCCATTAATAAGAACCATGATCACTGCCACCAGCTTCACCACCTCCCACAAAACCGGGAGCCCTGTCGGGGAGGGATCTGGGGCTGGGGCTTGGCAGCTGAGTTTTGTTTTGAAGCCATGTGTCCAGTTTGGGATCTGCACGGCTGGGTGTGATGTGGGGCTTTAATTTTCTTTCCAGGAGAGGCTCCCATCTGATAACGGGCCCTGTTTGTGGAGCGGCCCCCCCATCTCTGCACAAAAACAGGACGTTCCAAAGCTGCACGCTAAACGTTTGCTTTTCATTTTACTTTTTATTTTTTTAACCCCTAGGGAATTTAGTGCACTAAAACAAGCTGTAGCTGAGTGAATTCACACTCACTAGAGGGGAAAACAAAAATAACGAAATAATAATACTAATAATCAATAAGATTTTGCTTTCTCGGGCATCTGATCTACACAGAAAGCTTTCCAGACTGTGTATTTTACCCCTGTTTGCAAGAAAAGGTGCCCGAGTCCTTTCAAAGTCTACAGCATCGCAGCGGAGCCCTTCAAACTCAGGGCTGACTGAAAACATCGAAATGCTTGTTCTGTTTTATCAATGTTCTGTGCCTGTGCCCTTGGCGGGGCGAGGGGGAGGGAACCACACTCAGAGCTTTCTGAAAGTGATTCTCTGTCAAAGACAAGTACCTGGAACCACCTGTGAATGTAAACATCTGAATCCTCCCCTCTTTACCTTTCAGTGGGCTCTGTGCATCTTACGGTATCTTATGGTGTGCTGATGGATCTCTGACACCCTCAGTGGCGTAGACGGGCCTGTGCAAGCAGGAGAGCCAAATAAAGCAGCTAATTGTGGAGGCACTGAGAGCCCTGGAACGGCCAGGTTCCTGGCCCTCCACCCTGAAAGATCTCTGCCTGTGTTCCTCTTGCAGAGTTTCTGGCAGCTCAGAAACCTGAGGTACACACAAAGCAAGTCAACAGGAGAGCGTTGGCTTTTCGGCTCCAGATAAGACAGTGCAGGAAATGGGAACAATCCTGTCAGGAAAACAACAGGATACAGAGCAGCAGTTCTCCAACACGCCTCCCACCCCTTCCCCCAGTGCAGACGGACTGTGTGCTCTTGCCCACTGGAGAACTGCTGGCTGGAGGTGGGAGGACAGGGACAGCCATGAAATCCCAGTACAGGAGGGAGAACATTGGCAGAGAGCTGCCAGGAGTGGGGCGAAGGACCCTGGCAGAGAACGCAGCATCTGGAGTGAGCCAGAGCCGTGCTGAAACACATCTGGCTGCAAGACGGGAGTGGAGAGCGGAGCAGAAGTAGCTGATGGCTGCCAAAAATCATTGAGCTTGTCCCACCACTTCTCAACAAGGGCCTTTGGGGTGGATTAATCATTTCCCAGCACAACGTTTTTCCTGTTCTCTGCAATGTTTGTTTCTCTCCTCCCCTCCTCTGTACAAGAGCCTTCTCAGCACCTCTTCAGCAGTTTTCCTGCCTCACTGAGTCCTTCCACCAGCACCTCCCGCCCAACTCACAGAAATACAATTCCCAGGGTACAGCCTGTACTTGCTACAGGGCAGCACTCCTCCATTTTGAGAGATGCTCCCAGAAAATCTCAGCCAGGCTATCTGATGGAGGGCAGGCTCTAATTGCGCGCGCCAGCTCCGAGCGAGCAAAGAGAGGCTGCTGTTAAACATTAGCCTACAGCACCACATTCCTCCAACAAGAGCGGGTTTTGTTCAAAGCATCAGGCACTGTTTTTTCCACGAGTCCTAATTATCTCTTCTCTGGAGGGTCTGCGTTCCAGAGCCGCTGTCCTTGTAATGTAACTGCAAGCTCTAAATCAAGGCTTCTTGAAATAGCTAACAAAAGCCGCAGCCAGCTGGCAGAGGATCGCCTGGGCCAACAGACAACAACCAACCCCTCCAAACAGCTGTAGGAAAGGAAAAAATTCATTTGAAACCATGAACTTCTATAAATAGGACCTAATATTTTCTTTCCCCAGGAAGAAATGGGAAAGCTGAGATTAGCAAATCTGTTCCTTGGGTAGAAAACGCTGCGGTGTCACTAGAACCGGTGCTGATGACCCTGTTAACGTGGCTGGCCGTGAGGGTTAGTGCTGCTGGGGAGAGGGGGGGGTCTTCTTTTCTGTATCAATCTTATCCCTGGGCTGTTGGGCTTTTCCTGGGGAACTGACTGTTCCCCAGCAGCCATTTGTATCAAAATGATCTTCTTGCACTTAGTTAATGGAAGAAGGCTCCTGTGGGAGCCATCGCCGCTCTGTTCAGCGCTGCTCACGCCGTTTGTGGTGCTTCTCCCAAAGCGGGAGCTTCTCCGGCCGCGGGGACCGGCACCGGCTCCTGCTACAAAAAAAAAATCCCTTTTAATTCTGGCAGTTTCGCGGAGTTTAACTGCAGCAGGCTGAAAAGCCAGGTGGGCATGGTGTGAAAGCGGGATGCGGCAGCGGCAGCGGGAGCTGCGGCCCCGGCCCGTCCCGGCAGAGGGTGCTCGGCCCCCGGCAGGGACGCGGGGGCGGGGGGGCCGCCGGCCAAGGGGACCGGGACCGGGACCGGGACCGGGACCGGGACCGGGACCGGGACCGGGACCGGGACCGGGGCCGCCCCGCTTGTGTTCGGGGGGAGGCACCGGTCCGACGGCTGCCCTGCTCCTGCCAAAGGACCTTTGCACCTGGAGTTCGCAAGAAAAGCCAGCGAAAACTGGAGAGCAAAGTTCTCATCGTAGATTTACTGACCTCTCCAACGCGCCAGCTTTGCAGGAAACTCGCCCCCTTGCTGCTAAAAATACAGCCGGAAAACGCTGACTGGCGACGCTGCTGTAGCCGGGGACAGGACAGCCCTCGCAGCAGGGATGAGGGGGCTCCCGTGTCTTCGGTTCTCTCGATTTCTCTTCGATTGAGGGCTTTTTTTTTTTTTTTTTTTAAATCAAATGGCAAAAATGATCAGCCCGTTTGGGAGTTTGCTAAGGGGAAGTTGTAAATCTTTCTTGTTTATTGTCACAGCGTTTATTGCAGTGTGATTTATTTCCAAGTAGCCTTTTAAACTAAAATCATAACGTGGCACATGCCAGTTTTCCTGCCGTGTGCTAAACTAAACTAAACTGACGTAACCAGTGCTGTAAACTGGGGGACACATCACCCACAGCTTCAAGCCCTGAGCTGTGAGCCCAGCATCCCTTCCTCTGGGTGTGATCTGAGCCCAAACCCTCTTTCCTCCTGCTCTTCACCAGATGGTACCTGCCCACTAACCAGAGGTAACCTGCTCCTTCATAACATGCTCAGGGTGAAGCTGGTGGTAGAAATTTGTTATTAAATAGGATTTGTGGTGAATCTGTGACTTGTAATTAGCTGTAATTGTTCACAATGAGACACAGTAACCTACTTTTTCACAACATGGGACCATTTTAACGACTGACACCTCAACTCAGGGCCAGGCCTGAGGATTTCACCTTTCCAGGAGCATTTTAAATCTGTGGTGACTCAGCCTAGGGGGGAGTGGTGGGTGGAAGCCAGTTTCACTAGGACCAGGAAGAGAAATAGTTCTCATTTCAGATCTCGAGTGTTTGTCGAGCTTTTCTGAGGTCACATCCGCAGCATTTTGTGATGGGAAATGGCTCCTGGAGGTAGAAGAAATAACTTTGCTGGTAACTAAGGAGCTTTCGAGCAGGGCAAATTCCCTCTCTGTGGGGTGACTTTCTCCAGTCCCTGCTAGGGTCTCAGGCAGATGGAGATGCCCACATGGAGAGAGCGCAGGGAAACCCACCTGAAAGAAAGGTGCTTCTCCCTGACTAAACACATCTTACCAAGCAGTGCCCAAAGGTTTTGGCCATGGGCAAATTCATGAGTTGATGATATCTGGCCATACTGATAGAACCTTGGAAGCCCCCTGCCTCTGGAGCTGTTGCTCTGATTGAATTGGCTACTATTGTCCTAACTTTGAAGTGCAGCTCTTTCCCTTACCTCCTCCAAGGTCATGCAGGACGCTTCAGGAAGCCTCCCAGGGAGCGCAGCAGCCTGGAGGTTGGAGGTTAGGAGTGCAGTAGCATCCAGAAGACAGGGCAGCCTGGGAAAGAAGGGAGAGAGAAGGTTTTAGTTACTTAGAAAAGTGATCTCAAAGCCACCTGAAGATCCCTCGTGTGGGATGGAAGTAGTCAGTGGAAAGCTGCCCTGAGAGCTGGATCTGTGCTCAGTTTTGTACAGGTTCTGAATGGCAGGTTTGAGGCAGGAGCTGGGACCAGCTGTATCTGCAGAGGCACCAGTTTCTGTCAACCACTTCTTGAGTGATGCATTCAGAGGGCGCCGAGAGCCTCACAGATGAAACCCACCACAGATGGGTGGCATCTTGCCTCTTGGAGAGGCAGCAAAACCCAGCACTGGCACACCTGCTAATTTGGAAGAGAAAACCCACCCTCTGGCATAGCACCTGTGAGAGGCTGCCAAGCCCCATCCTACAGCAGCAATAAGATGCTGCCGAAAGTGGGAGCAAAGCAAGCAATTTAAGCCCTCTACAGATACGGGCAAAACCGGAGCCAACGGGTAGGTTTGGATCTAGAGCTCTTGGCTGAAACTGCCCTGGGTGCACAAAAGGTGCTTCTGGAAATATGCTCAGGAAACTTTCTCCATGGTTTCCTCTTAGAAAACCACCTGGAAGGTCCCTCCAGCAGCTCCCTGCATGTGGCCAAGCTGCAGGATCATAGGCCTGGCTGGCAGGGGACAGGGCACAGACCCCACATCAAACCCGCTTAGTTCCTTGGGTGACCACGTGTGTACCAAAGTCTTCCTGACAAAGCCCAAGAGAAAAACTCTTGCTGGATGACTTCTAGTTGTGGCAGAGGTCAACTCACACTATGAAATTAAGTATTTTCTCAAGAAATAAAGTATCAGTGACACATTTTTTTAAGCCCTGACCTTAAAGCAAGAAAATTGAGCTGAAGATGCTCCTCTGAATTAAACTGAGCTCTGTAGGAAGCCTCTTTACTGAAAATCCTCCCTTGGGCTGTGGGTGCTGCAGCACAGGAACAGCAGTGAGTCCATCAGCAGTCAACGTGTACCGCTGGTTCTTTCCTCTCTGACTCACCCGGTCAGGAGTCTCTACTGTGCCACATTGGGGCCGTGTTTTTATCAGGAATACATTAATTAAGTGGAGTTTAGAAAACGCCCGAGGTGCCTGCAGAAACCCCTCAGTGCTGCTGAGCAGGGGGCTGCGGTGATCCCGTGTTTCAGCGCACCCTGTAAGGCCCCGTGGCCAACACGGAGCACCCCCGGCGCAGTGTCCTCCGTCATCGCCCTCTGCTTCACTGCCCCGCTATCTGAGCATCTCACCACATTAAATATTAAACATTCTGAGGAGATTGTGTTTCTTTTGTTCCTCCAGCAACTGAGATCTCGAGTGCTCTCAAGTCTCCCTGACTACACGTTTTGCAGGTTCATGCCTTAATGTTCTTTTAATGCTTAATTTAATACTCTGGAGCTCTTCCCACACGCTCACGGCTGTTACCCAGAGAATCTCCTCGGCGAGGAGACAGCTGGTCACCAAGCAGACATCTCTCAGCAGCATCCAGACCACAGCCTGTGAAGGTGAGCAGAGCTGTGGGGCAGAGGAGGCCAGGCTGCATGGACAGGAAGGAAGCCACGTTTATTCTTAGCACCAAGAACCTCACCAAAGCTATCCAGCGCTGACGGCGACGGCTCCTGACGTTAGCCGAGGGCAGCGCTCGCTGTAACTGTAGAAATTGTATTTAAGAGTGGTCGGGCTCTGTGTTAAAACACCAGCTCCAGGATACTGGGTGTAGCCCACTGGTTCTTCTCACTTCCATCTAGTTTGAGCAAGCAAGAGCAACTCCAGTTTTAAGTCTGAAATCAGAACATGAGATTTCTTAACGCTTCCGCCACCGGAAAGAGAAGCGAGTCCACAGAAGTACCACAAAAGCTGAAGCCCCTCAACCTTGGGAGTGAGGCACGTTTCCACTGCAGAACATCCTTCAAGAGCATATGGGCCAGCAAACAGAAGACGCCCGCTGCATAATTACGGCACTGACAAACCCATTGAACCTCAGCAGCTGCACTGGGGAGGTTTAATTCGTTCCCAGTATTGCCTTTTAAACTTAAGTGGCACTGAAACAAACACATCTTTGATCCAAGTAGGAAATCATGTGGAGCTTTGTGTTTCATAGAGCTGAAGCCCTGGGAAAATGATGTCTTTATTGGCCTGGGTGACAATGCGGCCTCGCAGCGGGCCCAGCGCTGCAGGCTGGCAGCCCTCTGACTGCTGCAGATGTGTTTGGACATATTTAGTCTTGAATCAGTGTGGAAACAAGGACTTGAATTCAGCTGCGCCGCCGAAGCGCCTATAAACTGCAGGCACCATGTCAGAAAGGAGGGCTGGGGAAGGGGCAGAGGGGGCACGGTTTGGCCAGGTCCAAAAGCGAGATGGTTGGTGGCTATGTCCCTGTCCCTGTGCTGCTTCTGCCACAGTTGGGGTCATTCCTTCCTCCTGGCAGGGGAATTATCGTGCTCATCAGGGCGTTACACACTTGAATAGAGTCCTTAAAGGACAGATGTTCTTAACATCAGCCCTTCATGGTGCACCACAGTAAAGGAGACAACGATTGGCACCTTCCACTGGAGCAAAAGGAATATATCTTTGCAAGCTTTGCAAGAGCAAACTCCTGAAGCAAGCGGCCAGAGCCATCAATAGTCAATGATGGTGCATGGAAAACGGTCGCTGAAATTTCCCTGTTTATTTATTCGCTCGCTCGCGGTGGCTCATGGACTTTGATTTGGCCATGGGGCTGGAGAAGATCTCTGGGTGTTCTTGCTAAGAAGTTACTTCTGGGGCTGTGGTCTCACATACCAGTTCGACGTTGGGTTTTTTAGCAAGTATTCTCCTGGATCCTTTAGAAACAACTTAAATGCTTCATTGCTTAGAAGGTTGCTTTCAAAATGCAAGTAAGAGAGGTCTCAAAAAACCCACTTGCTCTCGTTTGCTGGTGGAGGTAATTGTAAACGTGGGCAAGCCAAATACTACTCTTAGCTGCAAACAATTTCATCAAGTGAGAAACAGCAGGCGGCTCCCACAGCAAAACCCGCCCAGCCAGATTTTCAAGCTACTGGGTGTGTGTGTGGGTGGGTGGGTGTGTGTGTGTGTGTCTATCTAGGGCCCCTTTTTTCATTTAAATGACCTGTGCTCAGACTCAGAAATTCTCCTGCCTGGAGTCATCTGGTATCGGTGTAATATCCATTTAAATGGCAGCTGCACTGGGGGACAACCTGAGGCCACCAGTGGGTTTAGGTGAACAATACCTGAGCCCAACAGGCGAGGGACGGGGAAGGTTGAGAAATAATTCATGAGCTCCAGGTTCTGGCCCCACTGGGCTGTAACAGGCTGCTCACCTGGAGCTGTGTTTCGCTTCCCAGTGATCCCTCTGTGCTGCTGGCAGAGCTGGTGGAACGGCAGCCCAGGAATGGACTGGGACAACCGGGTTACTGGTGGAGCTTTGGAGAGAAACAGGCAGCAGAGCCCTCGAGGTTCCAGCGTGAGCGAGGCCTCGTGGAAAACCTGCTGCTGAGCCACGGAGCCCTCCTGGGTGGTTTATCAGGAAACTGGCACCATCGGTAGAAGGCAATAAAATAAAATCATTGTAGGGAAATGAAAAGGGATTCCAGCTCCAGTTTGAAGCAGATTTGCAGCACGGGCCAGCGCTGGAGCTGCACTCATCTTTCACTGCAGAAAACACCCCTGAATAAAGAAAAAGATGTAGAGCTGCAGCTAGAGAAGAGAAATTCTGTTTATTCCTCTGCCCTAGGACAGCTTGGGGAGATGTGCGGGTGAGGACGGTTGTTTGTATAAATAAATGTTCATTCTTGGCAGTGGAATGCAAACTATGCTGGAGGGCTGGAACCAGACCGCTCGGTAGAGCTGAGGCCAGAGCAAGGGAGAGATGAAACGAGGTTGTGGGGAGGAACCTCACGTTCATTTTTAGCAACTTGAGAGAGTTTTCTCAAGCGTGTTTGACATTTTTAATTACACTGATGGAGATCCTGTTCCAATGACAAACGAAGTCATGATTACAGGATAAACACTTAGGAAATTTCATACCAGCCGGCGAGGGACGGTGTTGCCTGTGGGTCTGGAGGCTTTGCTGAGCACAGACTCATCTTTCATACTTTTGAGACAGATGGAATTTGAATGTCTTGCAAAATCTTCACCTAGGTCAGGACTCTCAGGTCATGGGCTTTACAAAGTCTTAACCAAAGGCGTGGTTTTCAGGCAGGAAAGAGATTAGTCCGAACTGCTGCTGCTTGTCCAGCCAGGTTTCCTGCGAGGGCAGGAAACAATCCCGCTGTGTTTACATCGTCTCAGAAGCTGGAACTTTACAACGGAAAATAAAACTGTAATTTCTCATGGAGAATCAGCTCAGCTCTACAGTATCAAATCTCGGAGGCACGACCTGTTTGTCTGGTTTCCATGCTCAGAACTTCCTGTGTCCCACTTCACGCGTGAGCAGCTGGGAAAGAGCTAAAGGTGCTTGCTGCCCACCTTCCTTTTGGAAGACTTTGCAAAAACCTGCACCCGCGTTTTAGTTTCTGTGCCAAGGGTGATACCTGTACACTAGAACGGCAAAGTTCTCTTTGGGGTTGAACTGTTTCAGGATTGTTCCACAGGAGCAGCTCCTACACGCAGCTCCCTGTGCAGAGCACCATCCGGCACTCCTGAGCTGAGCTGAGCTGAGCTCAGAAGGAACCTGCGTTCTCTGAGCTCATGGAAAGTCACGGAGGAGGGATCCAACTTCTGTCCATGAATAAATCATGACAAGGATGAATTATTCAGCACTCATCCCTCTGACATGTGCTACATTCAGACTCTAGAGGCTGTATCTCTATCGTGTGTGTTCTCTTCCCAAACATTACAGACGTGAGACAGGCTAATTAATCTAAATATTCAAATGAAATAAGATGACAAGAATAATTTTTAAAATAGCAGTAAAAAAGCTGCTGGAGGAAGTCACAATCCATGAGGCTGGCATCACACTGGCCAGGGCAGCCTTTGAACTCTGCATCAAGATACCCACAATGGTTCGAATCATCCTGTGAATGGTGAATAAACAGTGGCTCAGGAAATTGGAAACACCAGTTGGATGAAAGACCTGGAATTAAGGGACCAGGATCAATACAGAAGCAGGCTCAGGAACCTGTGTCTAACACAACCCCTCCAGTATGGATCTTCCCTGGATTTCTCAAAAGGCCAATATGAAATCTCGGCAGCACTTCTTAGATAATTCAAAATTTCTGGATCAGGATCTTTGCCCTGGGGTGCTTTTTAAACATTCCATTTTTTATAAACTGAAACGCGTTGAATTAAGGGCAGAATTGGGTTGAATTAAGAACTGGGTCACAATGACCAGAAAGGATGGTGCTGTTAAATCACGATCACTGGAATCATTTTAGCTGCAGAAATCAGGAAGCCTGTGGCCGAGGTCAGCAGGGACCAGCCACGATCCCAAAGCAATGCGTGGACAGTTTATTATTGGCAGTGATGAGATGCAGTTCTGGTTTAAGTTGTAGGGGGTACAATCAAACCGTAGCTTAATCCACACACAGTGAAAGGGGAAAAACAAACCTCCAGGAAATGGCTGGTTCATCCTTCACAGGAAATGAGTCACCCGAAAGCATCCCCGAGGACCAGAGAAGACAGGGAAGTTCTGAACTACCACAGACCGATAACAGCAGAGCAACGCAACCGGGAGGAGTCCCTCGTTTTGTCACAGATTAGAAAGAAGAAACGTAAAATACGAGCTGTTGTGGTTAGCCTTAATTTTTTAAGTGTCTATAACGGCTGGTGGCGTGGAAAATACCTGCAAGTGATTTCTACAGTCCTGCTAAAAGAGAGAATCAGAACATACAACAGCAGCACTAATAATTAATGTTCCAAGCACAGATAAACTTGCTTCCAAAGTGCTTTTTAACTTGGCCCTGGATGGGATGGGATTGGTGTAGTGGTAGAGCTCTCAAAGATCCAGCACAGGGAACTTGCAAAGGGGTTTGAAGCACTGACTTCTGGTTAATACTGAAGGTGTATTAAACTCAATTCCAAATTCTTTATCAACCAGTGATCGGTGGACTTTTTGATACCACTTTTCGCTGCCAAACTCTTTATGGATCAATGGAAAAATATTCCCTTTGCTCGCTTGTAAACCCACAAAATGCCCTCCGCGCAATCTCTGGCGATCTCCGGGAGTTTGCTCCTTCTCTGCCCCCTCTGGACTCACCATTTCCAGAGTCCTGATGAGACACCACAAACTGAGGCACAAAAGAATGTTCTGGCAACCCACGACCTTGCTAAAGCCAACAATGGTCTTTGAAACAAAAGCGCTGTATTAATTGAAAGGGCTTTAAAATAGATAAAAGCAACAAAAAGAAGCAGTATTTGAAACTCCCCCCCCAAGTTTCTTTGGGACTATACTGGGAGTAAAGTGGTATAGGAAAGAGCTTCCTGGTTTAGGAGCTGTGAATAATGGGGAAAGAGGGGAACTTGCAGGAGGAGGGTTGTCATTAAAGGCAGTATCTAGGAAATACCATTATCTGCACCAGTCTGGGTTCCTGAACCGTTCATTAGGAAGGTTCCTGTGGAAGAGGAAGGAGAAGGGGGAAAAAAACCCAAATCTTTGCTAGTTTGCAAATGAACCCTGTTCAGTAGAGAAGTGTCCTGGGAATGTGGTACATGCTGCAGGGCTAATTTTAAAAATACAAAGGGAAAAAGACAGGAAAAAGGTTCTTTTTTGTTGCAGAGGGTTTTTCTTCCCTTAGTAGCAAATTAAATTCCAAGAGATAACACAGGCAGGAAGGGCTTAAAAAAGAGAAAAACCTGGGTGTGTCCCACCAAAGCCCTTCTAGCAAGTGAGTAACCAGAGCCAGGGACGGTGGGATCTTTTACTGGATTGTACCAAAGAAGTCAATTCATATTTTTTTCCCTTCTCCCCCCTCTTTTTTTTTTCTTTTTTTTTTTTTTTTTTTTTTTCCCCATGGCCATTTTCATGTGGGTTTCTTTTTTCAAACAAACCAAAACAGAGACAGGGGCAGGTCCTTCTCCCAGATGTTCTTTAGGCAGGTCTTTTTTGTTCTTTTTGTTTGTTTGGGTTGGGTTTTGTTGTTGTTTTTTGTTTGTTTTATAAAGCATTGTTTTGCTCTTTTATTTTGTATTTTCCTGTAGAAAGTATTACGCCATAGTATCACAAGTCAGCTCCCTACCGCTGTGTCTGAAAAGATGCTGCCTAAAAAGTCCTGTTAATACGACAGGAAAATGCCTGGTCAAATGTTGCCCAATCAGCATTTCTACTGGGACTACAGAAAAATCTCCCCGAGTCTGCACAAAGCCTTTCGAGTCCAACCACAACTGCATGGGAGAAAAGCAGCAATTCTTTGATGATGACACCCATCAATATCCAGCCAGACACTGATCTTACCAGGGATCGCTATCGAGCGCTAATGTTGTTATTCCAAGTCTCTGTGCTGTGTTCAGGGTACTTTCTTTAGGGGAGGCTTCTTTACAAGTGGACTGAAATATCCCATAGCAAAAAAAAAACAAAAAGGAGTGATTCTGTCTCCACACCACCTTCTGCTGCAAAGGGATTTGTACCCATAATCCATAAAGCAGATTATTCTGAAGAGAGGATGGGACCATGGGAACCCCTCCGTGGGAAACACAACTTAGAACAGGTATAGTTCAAGAACGTGGGTTGTGGCTTGAGAGAGGGGAGTTAAATTCCTGCTCTGCTTTGATCAAATCACTTTATCTCACAGCTCAGCGCTTCTGAAGTGCACCATTCTTTGCCTCCTCTAAGTTGTAAATCTCTTTATCTGTGGCAAAAGCCAAGCCTTTCACATGCCATACCTAGAGAAATAACTTTGGGTTCAGATGGGGCCTGTAGCAACGGGGCAGAACCTACTTTTTCCTCCTGGAACAAGGGACAAATGCCCAGAGAGCCCCCTCAGCCAAAAGGCCCTCGGAGTTACCACCTCTTAGTGAGATCCAAGGCCAGGGGAAGCTCTTGCATTTCACAAGTGGTAAACTGGTGTCTGGCCACCAAAATATCTAGGCGTTGCCCCACTCTCTGAGGAAATAAAGATTCTGGCCACAGAACCAACACTATAGTATGTTTGTGGGAGAAAACAATAGACAGTTTCACTTTTATCTCTTTTTTGTTTGTTTGTTTTCCATATATATGTGTCTACTGTAAGCTCCAGAAAGAAGTGAGAATATAAAATGCATGTCTGTACTTGCCATTCAGCAGAAACACCACCCAAGGATAAGACTCCCAATTTCATTTGCCACTGTAGCTTAAAAATACTTTTCTAAACCTTGTATCTATCACTGATACTGCAGCCTTGCAGCTCCCTGTTCCCAGCAGTGCCACCAATCAGGATCAGTGTTGTACTGTTTACCACTTCAAATAAGAGGCAGATTGGTGGAACTGTACAAATGTTTTCAGAAAAAAAATGCCCAAAGCGGGTGGGATGGTGAGGTAGGAAGGATCCTTCCTCGGGTAAGACCAGTATTACGTTGCCTAGAAACTCTCAAAACAGAGTTGCAGCTAATGAAGCTGAGATCAATGCGGACTGGACATTTGATATTGGATTCAGTGCTACACCAGGGACTTGTAGAGAGGTCTGGGACAATTAATTCTTGCGCTGCAGTCAATGGATAGGGCTGCGACAAGCGAGGCAAGAGAAAATGAGTAATTGCTAGTAGAATTCCCAGTGAGCAAATATCATCTGTATTTAAACAGAGAGGCACAGCATTTCATCTATGGAAACCAACTGCTTTCCAGCATGAGGTTACTGCAGGGGAAGCAGCAACGTCCTGACAGACAGGAGGGTAAGGGAAAGATCTGCTCGGTTTCCATTGAGGTACCAGTCCTCGTGTCCCATTTCCTGGACAGGAGCACAGTACATGCACCAGCACCATTCACAGCAGAGCCAGACAGATCCACTTGTGAATTAATGTGGGTTTTTCTTTAAGGGACCTTCGTCTTGTGGCCCATGAAGGAGCTCAATGGTTGTTCTGAGGGGAACTGCAGAAAGTAACTAATATAATAACTAAGCCTGCAAGAGTAAGTTTAAATTTACTCTAAAATTGACTATAGATGGCCCAGCACCTGCAAAAGAAAACTTCCAGAAGTTTGAAAATCCCCCAAGATGGCAAGTCCATGGATTTTACCTGAATCTCTGTAGAACTCAGGCCTATGGGTAATGATGCATGCAAAGAGTGGAACAACCTTATCTAAATTAACCACTGAGGTCCAACCGACTGGAAAAAGAGCTGTTTTGATCAGCAAAGGGTGTCAGGATTGTAGCTCAGGGAAAAATACTATCTTGATGCCTCAGCAAAGCAGCAAGGTGCATTGCCTTACCTCACGAGTTCTCTTTCTCTCTCTCCCCCACTGGCTTATCTCTATCCTTACGACATTAACTGAAATTAAACAGACAGATTTCATCTTAAATAAAGCTTAAAGTGCTGTCTGGCGCTATGAAAAGTCCCCAGGCCGGCAGCGCTAAATCATTAACCTAATTGCCCGCTCTCCCTTGCTCGAGATGGCGGCGGACAGAGGCTAACGGCTTCGCTGCCCGTAGCCAAGATGGCAGCAGCCGGGCCGCTCCCACGGGGCCACAAGCACCATGTGCACGCTAGGGACCCTTGCCCGTACTCAAGATGGCGCTCAAGGCGGTTCTGCCGTGCCCTGCCCCCAATCAAGATGGCGGAGCCGTGTGGCGTTTCGGCATCCTTCCCGCTCTCAAGATGGCTCCTCCCAGCCGTCTCCCTTCGCCTACCGAATCGCGCCGCGCACCGGCGCTTTCCTCCGCCCCCCAGCCCGCCCGCAGCCAATCGGCTTCGCCAGGGGCGTCAGGGCGCCAACCCCCGGAGGCGGGCGCTCCCCGCCCCTGCTATCAAGATGACATCTCCGATAGCCAATGGGCCGTTGGGGCGGGTGAGGCGGGCCCGGCGGCGCCGCCATTTTGTGAGTCTATAACACGGAGCGGTTTGGTCCGTTCCTGCTATTCCGGCGCCTCCACTCCGTTCCCGACGGGTCTCCTCCGTGTGCAATGGACGGGTGAGTGCCCGCCGGCCTGGGCCTCGCCATGGGCGGCACCGTGCCGGGGGCCGGCGAGCAGCGCTGCCGGCTCCTTCCCGGGGTGCGGAGGAGGGGGAGAAGGCGGCCGAGGTGCGGATGCGGGTGCCCAAGAAGGGGAGCGGTGGGTGGGGGGAGTGGGACTGGGAGGGGCGGGGAGG
>WTSP01020682.1:51474-74537 GCA_025331215.1 Actenoides lindsayi | reverse complement strand
ATGGGTGTCACATTTGCTAACCTCCAGACAGCTGGAACCTTCCCAGTTAGCCAGGACTGCTGGTAAATGATGGAAAGAGGCTTGGTGAGCACTTTCACCAGCTCCCTCAGTGCCCTTGGGTGGATCCCATCTGGCTCCTTAGACTTGTGTGTGTCTAGGTGGTGTAGCAGATCACTGACCATTTTCCCTTGGATTATGGGGGCTTCATTCTGCTCCTCTGTCATCTAGCTCAGGGGGATGGCTACCTGGAGAACAACTGGTCTTACTCCTCAGGACTGAGGCAAGGAAGGTGTTAAGTACCTCAGCCTTTTCCTCCTCCTTTGTCACTACTTTCCCCCCACAGAATCCAGTAAAGGATGGATGTTCTCTGAAATGTGGCATTCTCTGAAAGCAGCAGCATGACAAAAAATCCTTGTTGTGCTTTGGTGCCCCTGCTGTTGTATTTGAGTTGTTGCCGTTTACCTTTTTACACCTCTGCAACGTTACTGCTTGTTCTGAGAATTTCTTTCCTTCCACCATCAACATCTTTCACATCTTCTCCTTGGTTTCTAGGGACCTGCTCTGAGACTTGTTGGGGCGATCCACATGTGCTACTGGAGCTGATTCGATTGGTGTGACAAATGTAAGTATTTTGAAGGAACTTGGCCCTGCGAGGCCCTGTTTGCGCTCTTGGAATTAACAGATGCTTTAATATCCCTGTGTCATGCCCTCCCTGCTGTAATGTGCATACAATGATATCATTCACTTCATCGCACAAAGATGGTTTGAAAACGAATCAGTTCATGTTTGTAATGCATTCAGATGTTGTTGTGATGAGCACTGTAGGAAAACCCACAAACAAATGAATAATTCATTGTTCAGATCAGGCTCTGAATAGTAGACAGTAAACAAGACGTGGGACTTCATGCTGAATAGTAAGAATAAGGCCAAATAATTAATGATCACTTGTTCAATTATCAGTGTCCATTCAGAGTATTGAAAGGGAATGGGATCCTGTGGAAAGAGTGTGGTCATGTCCGAAGGCATTGTATGTCAGCGTAGGATTGAAAAGGATAATAAAGATTAAATAGTTCCTTTTTTTTTCCCCTTTTTTTTTTTCTCTTTTTTTTTCCTTTCTTCTAGTGTCCTTCTGTATTAGTTTTCATACGTGTGTTGGAACAAAGATGCATTATGTTATGCTTTCTAAATTGCCTGATTTTAAGTCTCTAGGCCTCCCCTTACAGTGATGTGATAGTATTGGGAATCCTGTTCTCTTCTTTAATTCTATTTTCATAGCTTCCTACCACTCAGTGGATTCTTTCAGTTGCTGGTGCTTACGCATCAAATGAAGGGGGTAACACCCTCTCTGATCACTGTGGAACAGTCTCTGGATATAGTTTTTTATTTTGGATTTTATCTCCTGATATGAAATGATCTTAAGAGAAGCTAATGGAAGAGTTAAACTTTCCCTTGTGTACCAGCTGCAAGATAAGAGTTTGGTTTTGATGGAATCGCAGCTACTGGAATAGCTTGTTCCTGTGTTCAACCTTGTGACCTTGCTTTGGATGATAGCTCTGCATGTTTACATTTGGAGGGTGACAAGAAAACCGAGGCAGATATTTGATGCTACACTACACAAAAATATGTCAATAATTCAGGCTGACTGATAGCTCCTCTGGTAACCAAAGGCACCTGCAAATTTTTGAGTCCTAGAGCATAAGCCATCCATAACATATAACCAGTTCCACTCTGCAGATGGAACTGATGATTTTATTATTTTTTTTCTTCAGGCATCCCCTCCCAACTTCCCTAAGCTGAATCTTTAAAGATCAATTCGTGCAATTTGGTCAATTTAAAATACTGAATACACTGAGATAATTATTCCAAACTTCTTGCATTTGACTGCTTCCAGTGGCAATAAAGCTATTGACAGTGCAGCATTAAAGATAAACCAGCATTTCCGTAAGAAGAGTTGTGATTTACATTTGCCATTTTTTAAAGCTTGTAACTGTTGTTGAAGCAGCTTTTGCAGAGTGGTGAATTTACAGTTTAAAATTGAGGGCTTCATCATTTTCTCTTGAAGTGAACAGTCTTCAGTCAGTTTATCGGTCCCTAAAGATGAATTTTGTGTTAAAAAAACCACCAAGGTGCTGAGTTATTGGTTTAATTTAGTGAAAGTGTGTGTCAGCCCAGCTTTCTGTTTATTTCCAGTAAAAGTCTTGTTTCAGGTTTTGAATGTACATGTTTAACAAGGTGTGGTCCTTACAGTGGTGATGAGTCCAAAATGTGATTTGGGTGGTCACTGACATCCATTGGGTGCTTTCATACAGCTCTTTATCGAGAGATCATGGACAGTATAAAGTCATTTAAGAAGAACTCTGAAACTGGGAAAGAGTGTCTTAGGGTCTAGTTTTTTAAGAAATATTGAAATCCAAACCATGGCATAATGTCTTTGGGCTTTGCATAACAGTCACCTTTGGGGGCAGACTGAGTTTTATACCTTTTTCTTGAGACTTCTACCCTTTATGATTTGCATTCCCAATGAAGCTTGAAAATATATTCTATTTATTTCTGGTTTAAGATATACCTTCTATTTAGATAAATATTGATGTAAGCTGCAGGTATATTTAAACCTATCAGGAATGACCATGTACTCGGGTGTAGATGTGCTTCAAGAAAGTTGTGTATTTGTGTGAAATTCATGAATGGGGAATCACTCTTGTACAAGACCTCACAAAAGACGATCGTTTTCCTTGTTTTGTGACTCCTGTCCCCATGCTTTTCCCCTCTTTGGATTCACAATTTAAGCGCAAGACCACTGAGCACAAACGTGTCCAAGAGACAGCCATGATATGACACCAATACTTAGTATTATAAATAGCAGTTATGGCACACTCATGTTCAAAACCAAAAGTAAATCGTGTTTGAAAAGCAATTCTCTATTTGATATTCTGGAATAATTTAACAAAATGCTGGTACTTCAGAATGAGGACAAATTTTGATGAAAAGCCCTGCAGGATAGTTGAGTGATTGGAAGCAAATACAGGATCCAGTATAAAAAGATAAATCTGCCTTTTAGGATTACGGAGAAATATGAACCTTAAGTACATTAGGAAGCTGGTAAATGTAATGAAATGAGGAGACTCCCAGATTCCAACACTGGCAACGCTAAATACACCTTTTATGTATTTTACTTTAGAGTGTGTAATCCTTTCTATTCTATATCAGATAGAAAACTTGCAAATGATGAACTCATCTTTCACAAAAATAGGCCAATTACACCTGAAGGCTGATATATCCAGAGAGCTGTGAATGTAGTTCCACTGTCCTTCTACAAGTGATGAATTTTGGATGTTAACTGATATTTGTCTTTTCTTAGGGCCCTGAACAATTTTTAATCTGAGGTGATAGCAAACCCAGTACTTCATCAGTCTCATAGCCAAAGGTGGATTTCAAAAGTTGAAGCCAAAAGCTTGGAGGCATTGGAAACAATTTATGATGAGACCTGAAATATGGAGACAGAAGGTAGTGAATTTAGGTACCTGAAGTAGTGTGTGCTGCTTTGTCTTCTGATGACAGTCAGGGCCTCAGAAATCACTGGCTTAGTTCTTTGCAATTTTTACCCAGGGATCTCAAAGCGTATTCTAACTAACGAATTAATCTTGGCCACAATGTGAAAGATGCACGTAAGCTACTATGTGCTTCTTTTAGGCCTCCATGGAAGGAAACATAAATCAACTTGGCTTGCATTGCATGCAGAAGTAGTGTCAGGAACAGAAACCAAAGGTCTCCGTTCTCCTCTTGTTCAGCTGACCCAAGAGTGTGAGAAAGCTCATTCACGCGTGAAGAATTCTGCTTGCTGTCAAAAGTACTTCTGCGCTCTCTCTTTAGCCTCCTTCCCAAAGAAAATAAGACTTTTTTTTTCTTCTTTTCATCCCCCCCCCCTTTTTTTTTCTTTTCACCCCCCCCTTTTTTTTTTCCTTCCCCGTCCCCCCCCCCCCCTTTTCTTTCTTTCACCTCCCCTGCCTCATCTCTTCACCCAATAACCTTTCATTGTCTTGGCCAGTTACAGGAGGGTTGAGCAGGGCTGGAAGTGGAAGCACAAAAAGCATTATGAAATACGGGACTGGCTAGAGATGGAAGATAAACGAGTCCTTTGAGAGACATGTGAGCCTAGCAGGTCTCTGCTCTGCTTGGCTTGAGAATTTCACCGAGCCTCTTGAACCTCAGCTCAGGGCTTGCCCTAGTAGGGGCTGTGTCTGTGCCCAGCTGGGAGTTAACTGACTGGGGAGTGATGGGGGAACGTTTTCAAAATGGTGTCATTAGGGTGAGGATGGCTGGGAATTATAATTGACCATAAATAACTATGAAATTCAGATTGTCTTACTGGCACTGTTTACAGAAAACCTAGGAGTTGTTCTTTCTGTCTGCAATAATACATTTAGCCTACTTGGGAATGTATTGTTCTAATTTTCATCAGCTTGGCAATTAAAAAAAACCAAGCACACAAACATTTTATTTCCAACTGGAGTTGATAAAAGCAGAAACATATTTAAAATATTGAAGACTAAGCCCCTTCAAGGGAGTGTTTCTTTAAATACACAACAACATCTCAAACTCCAAGAGTGTATTTTTTTTTCTTTTTGGTTTGTTGTTTTTTTTTTTTTTAATCTTCTAAGTAAGTGTCCTTTGCAGTTCTGTCTTTCATCTCATGGGAACTGCCTGCTCCTTGTTTTAATCCCAAAACATCATCAAAGTCAGTGGGAAAGAAGAAGGAAAAAAAAAAAAAAAAAAAAGAAATGTATCTGCAACCTCCAAAATAAAAGCTCAGTGTACAACGATTAAACTGGGCAAAATCCTGTCCTGGTACTTTCACATTTTGTATAAAGAAAGATGCAGTGTTAGAAGAAACAAATATTTGGGTTTGAACATTTTAACTGCTTTTGTATAGGAATCTAGAGTTCTTGTGCTTTTCACCGAGAGTCACACATGAAATGTGTGAGGAGCATGTGTGGCAATGCCTTAGTTTTGCCCCGCATGGGAATACGCCTGTGTTGCTGTAGAAGGAAATCAAAAGTGCATCTTGAAACACCTCCTCGGTCCCTTTGGAAAAGAAAAAATTGAGACTGTCCTTCCAGCCCCCAGGAAAATCCACTAACTTGATGTTCTTTAGTCCGAGTCTCTCAAGGTCATCGAAGTAATGTTTTCGAAGCCTGTGGCTTTAGTATTCTTATAGATAATAGCATCAGGCCCATTAGCTCCTACTCCTCAATTTTCTTTTGGCTTCCTGCAATTTACATCCCGTTGTCCGCTAATATTTTCTGTGTTCTTTTAAAGTAAATCAAATAACACTTCCTATGTTGGCTCTGGACTTAATAAAAATCAGACATGCAGCATTTGGGACTCTTAAAATAACACGTTTTAATACAAAGATGTGAGATATCTTTTGAAATCTGTGGTGGATGTTTGTTTCCTGCTGGGCTTAATTTAGGAATCTAGTGCTAGCATTAAACCAAGGGGAAAAATGTTTGCTCTTTTATCTGTGTGCCACATCCCATCCAAAATCACAAACAGCTCCTTTAAATTTCTGATCTTTGTCCCCTGCTGGCTGTGCATAATACACATGAGACAGCCAGAGCCTTTAAGAAAATATAGATATATAAAAAAAAAAATAAATTCCAAGCCTTACTTATGGTTCTTGTCTTAGGCCTCAAAATCATCTGCAGTTTGGGAGGATGACAAGTGTCTGAATCTGTTTTGATTTAATAAAGATGCAGCTTTTCCTTTTTTTTTAATTTTTCCCTTTTTCTTTTTCTTTTTAAAAAAAAAAATAAATAAAGAAAACAAACCAACCCCGAAACCAACAATAAAAAACCAACAAACTAAAAAAAACCCAACCTCGTTCTTACCAAGTTAAAACTCCTGATTTTAATGGTAAAACAAAACCCAGGTAAAAACGGTTGGGGAATAATTACCTTTCCCATAGCAGAGGACCATTTCCCTTATTTTCATACTGCTTTTGATTACAGAAGTAATTATCTTCAGACATGTCACCTTTAAAATTACAAAATTTGCTAAGGTCAAACCCAAATGTGAATCTCAGTCTTTATCACCTGACCATATAGCTCTCATCAACCATACCATGTAACATGCAGAAGGACTTCTGGTTTTGTTCTACCTTGTATGAAACTGTGTGGCTTCAGATGTTCCACTGCTTGGATCCCATCAAACTGCTGGGATGAGAATTTAAAGCAAGCTTTCAATTTCTGTTGGATGAAAGTCCACCCTTGTTTGAAAAAAATCATCTCGAGTCCATTGTGCTACAATGGAGATTACACATGAAAAGTGTGTTTTAAAAGAATGTTATTAAGTTGTAAAACATAATGCTGAAAAGTTTGATGCCAGAATCAATGTAGGCATTATGATACAGATTTTAATTATATGCTTGCATCTCTTTTTTTTTTTTTCCTCTGTAGTTTCTCTGCGTCGTTTACATAAACATTCCTTCCCACCTCTCCCTCCCCTCAAACAGAAAGCACTCTTTAAACCAACAAGCTATTTGATGTTTTGTTTCCTCTTTATTCAATATATGGGCAAGCTGCACTAACTGTGTGCTGTTCCAGCCCTGATATGAGGGCAAAATAATTAATTTTTCCTGCAATTCTCTGTGGTACTTCACCAATTGAGGAGCTGAGAGATCCTGTATAACCTAACAGCAGCTTTTTATTAGTTGTAATTCCAAGGGAAACCCTGTCAGCATAAACTTAGCGAATTTATGTATTGAAATGTAAGTTATTTTTATGAGGTGTGTATGCTCAGATTTTTATTTTCTAGCAGGTAGAGAGATCTGGGAAAGTTTTTGAGTAAAAAACCCAAACCAAACATACCAAACAACCCCAAAACAAACAAGCAAACAAAAACAAGTACAGAAAAATAGGCATGTTCACAACAGACAGACCTTTCATTGACACGTTGCGAGTTCCTGATGCAAAGCAAATGTGTTCTAAAGCTTCTAGAAGAAAAAGCCACCAGGATCTTACAGAGCGTATTCTTCAAGTAAGCTCTTTGTGAAAATGGAAGTTTATGTTTATAGGAAAGGAAAATTTCAGCCCATACGGTTTAGTTTTGCTGGAAACTGGGGCTTTGTAACTGAAAATACCTGGCCTGCTTGGTGCTAGGGTAATATCTGTGTAGATAAAAGTATTGGTTTTGTACAAGGCTGAGAAAGTGTATTAAAACTTTCATTTTTTCTTCAAACTGGCATGTTTTTAGCATGTTCAAAAGACTCTTCGTGTAGTGGACAATAATCAACTGTGCTGTCCTGCCATGACCATCAGTTGTGGCAGGATGGGCTAGAAGGAATGAGGCTGTGTTGGGAAACCTGGTTTGGGTTGCACTGAGCTCTGAGCTCTCATCCTGGTAGAAGGATTTTCAGATATGCCTGGGGTCTGACTTGCCCTCTTGTGATTCAGATTCCTGTGCCTTGTGCAGTCACACTTTTTTTTTTTTTTTTTAAATGGTGTTCAGTAACAGAAACAAACTAGAAATTATTCTGAAGCAGTGTGAGAGTTGATTTTTAAAATGAGATTGTTTACTTGGTGGTCTTCAAAGCTAGCCTTGTCAGTAGGGATCTCAGGGCTTTTCTGAGCACTTTTCAAAGACCCTAAACTATGGCTAACTCTTCAGATCAAAAGAAGAAACGAAGGACTATTTCTTTGCAGAAGATATTTCACTTTCTGGAGCTTTATCTGTTTTCCAAAGCCTTGGTATCAACCCTAAGCAAAGTGATGAAGCATGAAAGGGGCAGATATAGCTCAGGCTCTGTTAGAAGGGTTTGATCTCGAGCATCTTCCCACCTGGCACTTTTAAGTTGTTTTCACCGTAGTATACTTAAAAATTCACTCATTTAGCCTCCTTTCTTTCTCCTTCTCATACTGGGCACATGTCACTACATGACTGAGAGGTGACAGATGGTAGGTCCCATCTGCAAGAAGGAGGGTTGTCTTTTTCCAGTCTCTCTGGTAAATTAAAAGACAAAATGGAGCAGGGAGGTCAGTTGGAAGCACGTGCGAAGATACAGGAGAAGACACTTGGGGACGACCTCAGTGATGTGGTACCATATCTGCCAAACCATTCTGCTGGTCTCATTTTGCTACACTATGTTCATCACTTATGTGAAGTTGTGATTGCTCAGGAGGATGCTTAATCTCATGTAGGCAACGTATCGCTCATTTGGCAGTTGAGCTGGAAAGGTAAACATCAAGAAAGGGCCATGCAAGAACCAGCTTGCTCTTATCATAGCAGTAAGCTGTCACAAGGTTAAATTGTCCTGATGATGAGTTGTCATTAGTATACTACCTCAAATAGGGTCTGTATTTGATCAGCTATATCATCACTGGTATGATAATGCCTAAAAATGGGGCCAAAGTGGTACACAGCACAACTCAAAACTTGGAAATAAACTTTTCGTTTACAAAAAATACAAAATAATTTATCATAAAACAACCAGCCAACCCCTCCCCCCCCCCTTTCTATTATTGTCTTTTTGAAGTATTTATTCAATTAAAAGCAGTCTTTTTTGATTATTTTTCTAGGAATACAAACCACAAGAAAAACTTCTAGGCTGGAGGTAAAACTGTCAGAAATGACAAATGGATTAAAGAGTTCTAGGGACAGTGTTTTATGAAAAGTTTAGTCGTTGAAAGCTGTTTCACTGACTTGCAGTGAGACAAGCATTTCTGAATTTCCTTCTGAAGGAAGATCTTAAAAGCTAAAATGTTTTGCAAAGTTTGAAAATGCTCAATTTTTACGTGCTGTAACGAGGCCAAAATTCAGGCAATGGGAACAAAGGAACGTAGTCCTGGCTGGGTGCATTCCTACTTTTACTTTAGTTGGAGTCTAGGAAATATGAATCTGAAGTGTGGGGGTCCTCGAGGCTTACGTTAAACACCCTAGACTAGTACAGGCATCTTCACATGGAATGGTCTTCACTTTTTTTTCCTCTATCTTGAGAATTATAATATGTGAATTATCTACTGAATCCTCATGTAATTTAGCCTCAGCATCACGTCTGTAGCTGAAATGTGGGTGTCTGCATGGCTCTAGTAGTTATTTTTACTGCAGTATGGGAAACAGGCAGTCAGATTTAGCTCCTGTAAATGAAAAATATTTAGTTTTTAATGAGTGCTGTCTAGAATTTTTTCATACCTGACATTTTTGGGTTTATTGAACATTTTCTTAACTTAAAAAAAACCCCACCCAAATCTACCATGAATTCTTGGCTTCAGTTCTCAAATGGCTGTATTTCTGTCCTGGTAAGTTAAATTTTTTTCTCGTGCAGTAGCAGCTGTTAGGACATATCTTCTCTGTTCCAGAACCTCACTGTTCATTGCTTTGATGTGTCTTATAAAAGTCCAGAGAGACAAGAACATGCTTGACACTGATATAATGGCACAGCCAAACATGACCAAAATGAAACTGGCAATGATTCTGCATTTTACTGTGGTATTTATGTAACACTTTGGGATATTGTGCTAACGTTTCAGATATTTCAGTTTCTCCTCATCACCGGTATCTTTAAAATTGTTTCTGTAGACAGTGGGCCAGCAAGCAGGAGACAGAGAAAAGCTTTTTATGGCATCCATATAGCAGGGATCTTCTGGATTAGGTCTATTAGAAAAGGTGTTTGGCTTTCAGCCCTGTACTGTCTTTAAATGTGCAAGTACAGCTCATCTTCATCTTTTGGCTATAATGAAATGCTCAATTGAGGTTTTAGAGTTCATGTGCAGGTCTCTTTGATGCTTCCTGGCTGACTAGATATAGGTTTGTGTTTGGTTGCTACCCAGATTGAGAGAAATAAGGGAGAAGGCCCATGGATAAGTAGTGGCACTTGTGCAGCAGGGCAAAATAAATAATCCTCAATCATCCTATGCCAGAGGTTACTGACGAAGCCTCACAGGAACAATATGTGCTTTGAGAGAATATATTTTATATTTTACCCATGTGTGTAACTTCAAAATCACTTTTCACCTGGATAAAGTCCCATAGATTCAAAGGAAATCACCAGCACCTTTTATAAATTGGTATTTTATTTCTTTCCCACCCACCCTGAGTAAAAAGATGGTGCATCTGAAGTGGTCGTTGAGGAAGGGTATGCAACTTCTGCTCTGGTGTGCTAAAGGAGGAAAGGGGTGGGAATTAGAATTGCCTCTGCTTATCTGGGATGATTGAGTGCAATCCTCTTAGTTACCCCTTACCTTGATTCAGCTGCTCCCATTCTTTTCTACATTCTATCAGCCTTCAAGCAGTAGAAAATAAATATTAAGTTATTAATTAATATCTGTGTCCTTCTGAGTTTGGCCCCTTTTTGTCCATTCCCCTCCCCTGAATTCTTTCTTTAAATCTTTATCACTAAACATAATTTCCATGAACGTTCTGGAGAAGTCAAAATTCATGGCCAAAATTGTCGTATTCTCTGCTAGAAATTCTAGATGCTTTGGGTAGGATGTGCTACTAGAAGTAGCAGTGCCTGTGCTGGGCTTGGCATGTGCTTTCTAGGATGTGACATTGGAGAACAAATAGAAGTCATCTCGAGGTGTGCAGAATTACTGTTGTGAGCAAAGAAATTAGATTAGAAATGTAGATTTATTATTTTTTTTTTTGGCAGCTTTTAATTCTCTGCATTGTTTGTCTGGTGCTTCTCAAGTCTTTGCTTTGAAAATACAGAGGTTGCATATTTTGATTCAGTGTTTTATAGATTTCTGCTTAAACAGGGTTTAATGGATGTTTGCTTTTCATTGCCTTAGGTTTACCTTCTGATGATTTTCAAAGCATCGTTCGTTCTTTGCGCTCATTTTGGCTTTTCAATTGAAAGATAGGATAAAAAAAATAAAATAAAAAAAAGGAGAGAGAAAAGGTGGATTGTCACAAAAGAACAAATAAAAAAGCTGATGAAATTGTGGATTAAGGCTTTTTTTAATTATTATTCCCTGTAAATAATATTTTTTAAAGTACCATATAACTATAAAGTGAGTGAATCTGGCTGCCACACATTTTTCAATGGACATGAGAGACTTTTAGGTTCAGTGTCATTTAAACAGTTTCCTTAAATGGGGATGTGGTTGGGAATGGTTGTTTATAAACATGCAGATGTACTTAAGCCCAATAACTGTCAAGCATTTGCATGTTAATGAAGTGTTACAGCACTAAGCAGTGGATAGTCGGCCGGAACTGTGGAGATAGGATTTATCCTGAGGATCTCAAGAAAACTGCCGTGCAATGTAAACAGAAGGTATGGCTCTTATTGACTGGCAGGGATGTTGTTCACTCTTGACAGTTATTTTCTTGTATTCTATCAGATGCACCGTAAAACTAAGTTCCTGCTGTCTCTAACCCTTTTGTTTTTTCATCAAAATAAATCAATTTTGAGGACAGAAATGAATACCCTTCTTTCTCAGACAGACAGCAGAACTCATAAGGGAATAATTACAAGTCTAATTCAGCTCTTTTAATGACATCAGCTGAACGATTCTTGGATTCAAAGTCCCGGATGACTTCCTAAGCTTTTTAACTCTAAGCTTCTAGGCTGAAATAGTATGACTTTTAAATTTTGTTTTCATTGGGAGATCAAAGAAATTACTGCAGTATTAATTAACTGTGTGTATTTCTGTTTGCATAGCCTGCTGAAAGAAATTTGGGTATTTAATAGCATCCATTTGCTGGGTGAGATAAGGAAGGGAAAGAGGGCTGGTGTGTTGGGCCATAGGAGGAATTGTCTGCAGGGCTGACGAAAGCTTGTAGAAGTTGGTCATCCATGTCTGTATTGTCTAGAAGATTTTTCTGTCAGATCTAATCTCATAATCCTGCCATGAGCTTTCCTAATGGGCTAGATTCCAGATGGATTATTTGGTATCACAATTTGTTATATCTTGTGCGGATTTTGAGCACGTGAGTTAGGTTTTTTTTTGTTATTTATTTTGTGCAAAAAATTGCAAATACATGGTTGGGAATGTGGAGGGAATGGCATGCTTCTAGATTGTTTTGGTTTTGGTAATGTTACAGCATCCATGGCTTCCCTTTGTGCAACCATGCAACGGAGGAGTACTGGTGCTGTGTGTCTGTACGGTGACAATCTGCACTCCTGTGATCAGGGCAGGCCAGTCATCCCTTCTACTTGTTCTTCACTATCAAGCAGGCAATATCTAAAGGGTAAATACAGCAGGTATCCAGGGCCAATTTTGTTCTTGCCTTAATCCCTTTTTTTTTTTTTTTTTTTTTTTGTATTGAGGCTGGAAGTTTTGAATGGTCTGCTCTTTTAAGTTATTTGTCCAACAGAAACATTGATTTCATCCTTGAAAAGTCCCAGTTAATAAGGACTGCAAGTGACAGATGTGTTTTAAAACTATACCTGGGAAATGCAGGGAGAGGAAATGGGTGTTGAGCGTAAGAAGCGGATATCGTGCTCTGAGCAGAACGTGTCTGTCTTTCCCTTCAGACAAATGCACGTAAGGAAAAACTGCAGGAGTCTGTAGCAGAGAAGATTTCAACGCACAGGTCTGGTGTGGCTCCTCCAGGCTGAGGTTACAGCAGATGGGTTCATTGCAACAAAAGGTGTGCGGTTGTAGAACACGTAGATCTATTTCATGTAGCACCACAGATGCATCAGCATGGCTTTTGGTGGTGCTGGTAACCTAAGTGTGAAGGCTTTGCAGGAATCTTGGGCTGCTGTGCCAGATCTCTGCCGTGTGCATCGCTGGAGTCAAGCTAATACACTATTATTTGCTTAGTTATTGAATTGCTAAACCAGACAGGAGTGTGAATGTTATAAAGTATTTCTACACCTTCTCACCAGATTGTTCGTAACACGGGTGCTTTTGAAGGAGTGCCCTTGTAGAAAGGGAACCAAGTGGATGATGAATTCTCGCTGTGAGAAGTGCAATGACAAGGTCTGGGCTTGGTACCCTGCTGCTGCCTTGGATATTGAAGGCAAAGGAGAACGACACGGTAAATCAGAGGTTCACTAGTCCAGTTTTTGGCTCAAGGCAGAAGCAGTTATGGGATCACGGCTGTTTTATCCAGTTGGGTCTTGAAAACCCACAAGGAATGGAGATGGTGCCGTATCTCTGGGCCTGTGTTACACTGCTTGTCTGACCCTCGTGGGGAAGCAGTTTTTCCACATAGCTGGTCTCAAAAACCTCTGCTGTTTGTTACCAAAAGGCACAGAGCTGTGGTTGCTCATGGAAGGCAGCGTGCCCGGGTGCTGGCCCGGGCTCAGGAGCCAGGCTCCAGGGGCAGCAGGCTGTGCTGGCTGCCAGCAGCCTCTCTGATCCTCTTTCTTCAGGAACAAGTGTTGGATCAGCAAACGGGATGTATGTGAGAATAATAACACACAAATATTGATTCGCTGGATACCCGAGCTGCTTCTGTGGTTGCAAGCTGTCTGCCTCTCAGCTGCCTGCTTTGCCTTACACCCAGGGCATAGCTCCCCTGCTCTGCTGCCTTATGCTTGCTGTTTGCAGAGGACTATGGAGTGCTTTAACACGTGGCACGTGGAAGAGCACACCCGTGGAGTGCTGCTGGGGGAGATGCTGGTCAACTGGAGCTTAGTCCAACCTGTTCCTTCCCCCAGTGCCATGACTGGGCATTGCATATGTTAACACTTTGAACCTCAGGACAAGGACGGCTGTTATCTGGCATCTCCCGGAGGGGTGAGGAGGAGAAAGCAGAAGGCTGCTACACAACTGGGAAGGGGGGTTACTTTGTAATTTCCCTGCCCCTATCCCTTTCTTTCTCCCTCTCTTCAAAAAAATATCATCTTCCGCTTCATAATTCTTGCTGCACAAAGGACTGAATTTGTCCCCTCTCTGGGCAAAAAGGGGGAAAAAGAGGCACTATGACAACCAATCTCCAGAGGTCCCTTCCAACCCTTACCACTCAATGATTCTATGAAAATGGTGTTCTCTGCAATTTTTGATGTCAGACTGAAAATCTGCTGACCAGGGATCATTTTCTAGCATAAGTCCAGGCTTACAATTAGAGTGGCAATTATGCTTAAAAATCCTGACTTCGCTGTTCCACAAATGTGGATTTAACTCTTATTGCTATCTAGATAACCCCAGACTTGCTGGTTTTGATCTTGCTATGGAAGATGCTAAGCAACAGACAGGTTTTTCATTCGCCCCTTACTTAGATTGACTTTCGTTTTTTAAATGTAGGCAGTGTTTTGGTTTATATATTCTGAGATACTTTTGCATTTCTGATTTAATTACACTATGAATAGGAAGGAATTTAACTTTTTAAGGGAAGGAGTTAAAACAGCATTTGCACCTGAGAAAGGGGACTTAATGTTATGCCTATTAAACAGCAATAGGGTGAAAATTCCAGACGTTGATGTCTTCTGTTGCCCTCACTGTCTCCTTAGGAAGCCTTTCCAGGGCTCCACGTTTGTTGGTGTAATCATTCCTGTTGCCCTTCCTTCCTACCCCTTTCTAATTTGTGTCTTATTAATTGCTCTCTGGATCCTGAGGCCGTTAAATACAGCTCATCGAACTCTGAGTATATGCCAGAGAAGCTTTTGGCTTTTCAGTTTGGCCAGCTTCAAATTGCCCCCATCATCCAAACCTGCAGTTGGCTGTTGCTGTGGAAAGCATTGATGGTGTGTCCTCTCCTTGTGAGCACAGCACAGGAACAGCGAGTGTCACGGAGATCTTTGAGCTGTTCCCACAAGCTGGAAGAGTTGCTTCTGCAGTCTGGGATCCCTCTATGGCTTGGTACATTCTTGTGTTGCCCTTCAGCTTCTGCTGCGCTGGTTTCTTGCAGCATGCTACTGAAATCGCTCTTGCTGGTAGAACTTGTTGCCTGTGGTTTATCTTTAAGGTTCCTAGGTGCTACCAGAACAGCCATCTAATTCTTGCTGTACTGAAAATCTCCTTGCAAATATCAGACATCTTGGCTGTTGGAGGAATTCTGCAGATTTAAAAAAAAAAAAAATTAGTCTCCAGTATAAAATTATCTAGAAAAATTAGGTTCTGACTGACTTCTACATTTACCAGCTCAAATCCCGTTCAGAGCAGCAGTAATTTCTGATTGTAATTTCTGTAGTCAGAGCATATTGCCATTGTAAGCAGAGAAGAAGGCCTTGGTTTTAATTTATGTAGTCTGAAAAGCAAAAAAACCTGCCTTGACTCGTAGTTCTTGTTGTGGATTACAATCATGCCCACTTACCAAGCGGCGATGGCTTCAGTTGTCTGCTTTACTTAAAAACCTGCTGTGTGTCAAAACTAAAGGAATCCTTTTTCCTGTCAGCACGCTGATACTTCCTGGCAATTGTGAGCAGGACATAAACTCATTAAAAGCCCTGAATTAGTTCTTAACCAATGTTTATACAATAGCTCGACACAAATTGTGTTTACACAATAACATAATGCAAAGCTGCGCTATTTTCATTTCAGCAGATTTGTATACGTTGTAGAAACCACAGGGTTTGTGGGAGGAGGAGGAGGAGGATGCTTTGGAGAAGAATCCAGCATTAACTGGCCTTTGGTTTTTGAGATGGTACAGAAACCTTAGGGTCAGATTGGCTTCGTTTGTTGCTCCAGGAGACATGGGCTGCTGAAAGTTTTGTGAGGAATGCTTTTCTCAGTTGCACGGAAACTCCTCCACCATAAGCACCTTATTCTTGCTAGACATCCCTCACTCAGGATCACACAGAACATTAGGGGTTGGAAGGGACCTCGAGAGATCATCTGGTCCAATCCCCCTGCCAGAGCAGGATCACCTAGAGCAGGTCACACAGGAACGTGTTCAGGTGGATTTTGAATGTCTCTAGAGAAGGAGACTCCACAACCCTCTGTGACCCTCACAGTGAAGAACTTTTTCCTTATGTTTACCCCAAACTTCCTATGCTCCAGCTTGTACCCATTACCCCTTGTTCTATCACTGTGTGTCCCTGAGCAGAGCCTGGCTCTGTCCTCCTGACACTCGCCCGTTACACATTTGTAGACATCATAGAAGGGTTTGGATTGGAAGAGACCTTTTGAGGTCATCTATTCCAACCCCCACATTAGTAAGGTCACCCCTCAGCCTCCTTTTCTCCAGGCTAAAAAGACCCAAGTCTCTTAGCCTCTCCTCCAGGCTCAGCGTGCTGGTGCTGGGCAAAGCGAGCCAACAGATCTGCGGAGCAGACCTGAGCAGCAAGACCAGCAAACAAGCTCAAAGTCAGATCTGATTTGTAGAAAGCTTATCAAGCTAGCGCTAGGCTCCTCACGAGACAAGTTACCTTTTTCTTACCAGCTGAAACAATGAGTTCCACCAAGGGCTACTGTTTGGGATCGATGGAATGTGTTGATGACCTGACACCCTTTGCAGGCTCCAGAGGTATTTAGTACTTAGGGCATGCCTCCACACTGCTTTGCTTATCCTCAGCCTCCTGGAAAAACTGTGTGTCTGTGACTCAGAGGGCATCGAGCCCAGGCTAATCAGCTATGTTGACAGGCAGGGTATATTTTATCGGGCTTAATGCCACCTTAACGTGGTCGTGCAGTTTCCAGAATACGTTGTGTGGATGTGCCCGTAGTCAGAGGAGCTTACAGTGACTCTGAATTTGTTCAGACTGCGTCACCTTTAAAGACACCATGAAGCAATATCTGTTCCTTTTTCCTCTGTGCCCCAAAGACCATTTCAGGACAAAGAGAAAAGTAGATATAAAAGTAGATATTCAGGACAGAAGTAGAGCCAAAGTACGCACCAGGAAGAGGAGAGGAAGAAAAAGAGCTAGCAATGGAAATCTGTCAGGTGCAGGGAAGGCCCTTTTTGACATACTCTATTTCTTATAACACTTAGCATACCTTTAGGTACAACAGTAGAAAGAACCTTTCTGACCCTGAGAGATGTTGTGTTTGCATTTGCAGTATGATCCTGCTGGGAAGATGATATTCTGCATTTGAGCCACGGCAAGCTGGAATTGTTTTGTAGGAGCTTGTGCTTTTTAACAAAGGTGTTTCTTAAACTTCCTGCTTGTTCTCGCCTTGGCTCATGTATTTAAAAAAAAAAAAAAAGGAAAAAATACAACAAGAAAAAGGCAGGGTGAGTACACTGCAGGTGTGCTACAGGGTTGCCTGGATGACTACCCCTCCCTATTTGGCTGGCTGCTTCCTGCAAGCATATTGAACACATGCTCTGGTGCTGTTCGAAGGCCCCACGAGAGGCAGGAGCTGATGGAAAGCTCTCAGTTATGCTGAAGTGGGTGGCCAAAGTGCTGGAATTGAACAGCTGCTATAAACCTGCTGAACTTTGTTGTCTGTAAATGGTTTTGCGTGCCATCTGGAACAAGAGTGGTGCCACGGTTTGCAAAAACTGTAGCTGAGGTTCATGTTGAGCAGTAAGTGTGAAATATTATTAAGTGATTATCAGATTTTAAAGGCTTCCCGAGGTGGCTTAAAGACAGATTCTTAGGTTAGAGAGGTTTTAGCTGAAACGTGTTGCCAGCTTCTCCTTCCTTGCGAAGTGTTTATCTAAGTTACTATTTGGGTCTCCCATTAAGTACTTAATATTGAAGAATCAAGCCACGATTGAGCCTAGGACAAAAAATCCATTAGACATGAGGTTCATTTGCTTTGTGAGCAGGAGGTCATACTGTTGTCTCTGATAAAGTGTTCCTCAGAAAACCTTCTCCTTCATAGGTGATGTCAAACATGAAGTGTCGTTGTTGGCTGCACTTCAGCATAAGCTCCTACTGAAAAGCTGGTAGTGAAGGCAAGGGGGCATTCAGAGGTTTGTAGATATTTGTCAGGTCTAAAGCATGGATTGACAAAAGGAACAGTATTAATAGCAAAAAAAAAGCCCTACATAAAATCCAATAAGCTGTTGTCTAGTTGTAGGAGTATCTTCTGTTGAACTAAGCGGAGATCTTATGGGTTTGTTAATGGGAAGCAGGTGGCTGTTACTGGAAAGCAGCAATAAAGAAGGCTTTCTGGTCAAGTATTTGATAATGCTGAACAGGCAGTTCTCCAGTGGGACTCTGTACCTCGTTTGTTGGCATTATGTATGAGGAATTAAATATAACTTGCCTTGCCTTGTGCTGGCTGCTTAAAAACTGGTCTCAAAATACGAGGCGGTTGCTTGGATTAATGGTATTTCTACCTGGAGTGTGTGACAACTTCAGCATGTTCTTATTACATCTTCAATGTATTAACAGCCTATGAAAGGGTTGCCTAAGTATTATAGCTATTTTTCAGACCTGAGTTTGTACTTTCCTCTGAAAACTGAAATCCGTGTGCAGGGTTTTCTGGTTTGCATGAGAACATTCTGTTCTGCTAAGAAGATTATGAGAACTTTAAACCCAGAATCATTAAAACCAATGAAACCTGTGTTTCCTAGAACAGGTGCTGATTGATTCATGAGTTCTGACTGCCACTTTTTCCCCTCGCTTGAGGACCTACAAAGAGGTGGGGGTGTGTGTGTCTGCTTTCTAGTCTCCTTGGCTATCTCTTGTTTCCCCCATATGGGTGTAATTCTCAAGTGTCTAACATTGTGGAGCTCATGCTGCAGCCTTCGGCTCCATCAGGACAGTAAATAAGCCTCCCTTGCATATACCCATCTGCATATTTTCACAAAAGCTGTAGCTTTGAGCGTCTTAGTTCTGTCAAACATGTCTGAATTTAGTCAGCAAGTTCAAAAATGGCTGGGAACAGGGGCAGACAGACACGTGAGCACACAGGTAATGAACCCATAGGCTTTGCATTTGTAGGAACTTTACATCTTTTTTTGCTCTGTACACCTGATGAAAAGCCATGAAGTATCAAAATTAAATCCAACTTTAAGAAATTATTGATTTATCTTTGTGGTTTGTTTGTTTGGGGTTTTGTTGTTTTGTTTTTGGGTTTTATGTGTTTTTGTTTGGGGTTTTGTTTGGTTGGGTTTTTTTTGAGGTATGTGATTTGTTTGTTCATTTTGCTTCTCTTTCATCCATCCTCATAAGTGGTAGAAGAGAAATGCTGACACACTCTTACCTCTGCCATCACAAGTGGATGCTATTCTAAAAGTACCTAATGATTTTAATGAATTTTATGGCTGAAAGTTGGACTCTGAGGCTGATTTGAAAGCATTCACCAGTGAAAAAAGGATAGGCCTTTATTGATAGCTAGTCAAAAGTGAAGACTTAGCTGTAATTATTTACAAATCAATTAATGAACCTTTCCTCTAACACCCTATCAGTCAAAGACTGGCTAAGAGCAGAGGAGAGCATTGATGAGAATACACCACGAAACAAAATCAATTGTCTTTTCTCATTCTGACAGAAGGGAGCTGTACACGTGGATTAACCCAGAATGCAACAGGAAAATGTCCACAGGCTGGAAGATAACCCAATTTTGTAAAATCAAGGTTGTCATAAGAATCTTTCATAATTGATGGTGAGATTAGACCTTATCTAGCATTATCCCTGTGGTAGGAATCAAAACGGTTTCTGCTGCAGTGTTGCATCTCTTTACAACTAGATTAATTTCTTCAGCCCCGGAATCTGTCCATAATGTCAGCTAATTTAAAGAAACTATGTATGTAGCATATACATTGGGGTCATACTTGTGTGGCTGAGGGCATACGTTTACGATTGTAGCTGGTAGTTGCATTGTCAGCCATTATGCAGTTCTTGGAAAATATTGGTGCAAATGTGTTTCTGATGCCATAGGAAAGCTGTCAGCATTTTTTTCTCATGTCTGAAAGAAGCCTTTTAAATTAATATGTACTTGTGTACTAAATCTTTAGTTCAGATTTGCTTGTCTGAATGTGAAGTTGGTAATCAGATCATAATCCTGACTATAGGGTGACTCTGCAAAAGGACAAAAAAAAAAAATTTTTTTCTCAAAATGGCCTTTGGAAAAAGTCTGAAATGGCTCTGTAATTATCAGTAGAGCCCTAAGATACTATTGGGGTGTAATATATTTAGATGACAATATTTAAGACTACCAGTTTTAGCAAATACTATTTCTTTGTGTGATTGCACAACCTGAGTTCCTCAGGAAATTTTCAGAACAGTTCCCAGGTTTTTTTTCTCTTGGCACTGGAATCGGTAAGAGCAGTGCTCTGACTTCTGCTTCCAGCTGGGCAGCACATATTTCACAGCCTTACAATTAGCATAACTTCATTCCTCGTCGGCTCCCCAAACTGGGCCTTCCCCAAGCTGCTTGTGGGAAGTCCTGGTGAAAGAGACCACTGCGCACACGCTCCCCCTTCTCTGTGTCCCCCTTCTCTCTGTCTCCCCGACGCCTTTGGTTGAGTTTAGCTCTAACCTGCCATTCTGTATTCCTGCAGGTTATTTTGTGAATCATCCAAGGAGTGCAGCGCTTGCTCTGCTCCTCTATTCAATTCATTTTTCAGCCTGAGATAATTCAAAAGATTGCCATCTCCTCGGAGATTTAGTGCAATAACCCTTCCTCACCAAACGCTGCAAGTAGAGGCACTGGTGAGTACAAGAGCACGAATACCTGAGAATTATTTAAATAAGCAACAGGCCAAACCTAAAAGCAAAACTAAACCCGATATTGATCAAAATGAGGATTATCGGTAATGTTTTGTGACCGAGATCAAAGGTCAGCACAATAACCTTTCAGCAGGCATGGTGCAGTCATGCAAAAGACCGGGTTTCTGTTCCCAGGCTCTGTCTGAACAAACTCGGGTGGTTTGCTTAACCTCCGCGGGGAGAAAGCTTTGCATCGCTCATTGATTTCAAGGGTCACTCTGCAGATGGAAGTATGTGCCCTCCTGTCAGATGCTTGGGTCCTGAAATGGGACAGTTCTTGAGAGAACAAGTTTCTGGGGACTTGCAAATGGCTAGAAGTATGCGATGAATGTTAGGGAGAAAGATGCAGAGTTGTAGCTTTTAAAACATTTACCTTCTCGTGGGTTTACAGCGTTAAAAAGTGGATGCAGTGAGTCTGAGACCTTCATATCGAACATAAGGGATTCCCAAAGAAGTCTTCTCTTCCTCAAGGTGCTCTTTCCCTAAAGAGAGGCTTATATTTTTGAGCTACTAAAAAGAAAGGAATTTTCAGTGCAATATTAAATATATTAAAAGAACAAAAGTTAGGGGAGCTATGGTTGCCCTGGTAACTATAACCCTGATATTAATTTGTGTGTCAGTTGGTTTTAGCTGCTGACCTCTTAATGTTTCCCTCTAGTTATTTGCAGTAATTCTTAAATTCTGTGTTATTTGTATCTATTTATTTATCTTTGGTACTTTTGCCCCCACCCCCACCGAGTTGTTCAAAGACAGCCTTTTTCTCTTCCTTTCCCCACATGCTCCTGTCCCCTCAAGTGTGGCAGAGTGGAAGGGGCAGATGAGGAATTGCAGAACTGAAGTAATAGAATCATCAAATGCTTTGAGTTGGAAGGGACCTTTCAAGGTCATCTAGTCCAACCCCCCTGCAGGGCGCAGGGACATCTGTAACTAGAGCAGGTTGCTCAGAGCCCCATCCAACCTCACCTGGAATGGGGCATCAGTCACCTCTCTGGCCAGGGTCTCACCAGGGTCAACACCTTGGTATCTTCCCCAGAATAAATTCTTTGTAAGAAAATCATTGTCTTCTCTGCAAGAAACAGAACTCTTCATTTAAACTTGTTACACTTCTCATATAACAAAATGATGCGATGATGTGACAACGATGTAGACAAGTAGTAACATGAGAAAAGGAAAATAACTGTTGTTTTCAGCACATTTGACACAAACTTTTTTTTTTTAATATCAAAAGAACTTTCTGTTTTCTGACATGACCTTGGCATTGGTTCAGGAGCACATTGACATTAGTTGGGATTGTGAGATGCTTTCTGTTCTTTCTCCTTTGCATTTGGCTCATGGTCATGGACTGACATACCATTTCTAAAGCTTTTTGCATGATGTTTTCTAGGCAAGAACCAATTTTCTCCTGGGAAAATTGGACTTTGGGTGAAAACAAGGTGAGTAGAATAAAAGGAGATGGAAGTATAAAGTTAGCTTCAAATAACTGCTCTGCCACCATCTTGAACTACTTTTTTGGCTTACCTTTGGGAGAGGAACATTTGGAAATGGCACAGCAGCAGTAATCAGCAACGACTATCTTGTATAGTAGAATTTTCCTTGGCGGTATACATGTTCTACGTGACTTACTTCTTGCAGCTTTAAAAGACTTTCTTCTTGAGATACTTAATCCTCTTTTGCCAGTTGCTTCGTAGTAAATACTGGGGAAGAACTCCGTATATCTCTGAAAAATAGTTCTTTAAGTTATATTTTCAAGTCCTTCTACTTAGATGTTCTTCTACTGTTTTCTGGTGGCTTCTAAAACACAAAAGACTGTGGAAGGGTGCTCTTACTGGCTGCTTTGGGTAACAGATCTAGCTGTTATTTCTGAAGTCCAAACTTAAAATCCAGTCAGTGAAGAAAGGCTGGCATCACAAGATTCAACCGAGGTTAAAATAACCTCAAAATAAATGGTATGAATACTTAAGAATGAATCCTACTAAAAGCAGTTTCAAAGTACTAAAAGGCAGTCCCCTGCCTGTTTATGTGTGGAGCAGAGTGCTATTTTTAGCTAAGTGAAACAGCCTTCCTTCTTCTGAAGCAAATCTTATTTAATGGTGTGTTTGGTTGGTTGGGTTGTTGATTGCTTTTTTTGATTTAGAGTTGTTTTGCAATTTAGGTCTTCTATCACACCACCCTCCTACAGAATCATAGAACCATAGACCAGTCCAGGCTGGAAAGGACCTTAAAAGAGCATCTAGTCCAACCTTTTGTGGGAAAGGGAGCTTAGATGAGATTCTCTAGCTGTCTACTTCTGTCCTGAAAACCTCCAGCAATGGAGACTTTACCACGTCCCTGGGGAGGCTGTGCTGGTGAATCATTGTTCTTACTGTAAAAAATTTCTTATATCTAGGAGCAGTACATTGATAGCTAATGTTGAACGCGTGTTTTGAGAAGAGGGGATTACGTGAGCTTTGTGTGTATAAGAGAGAGATGGAGGAATTTCAGTGGAAGCTGACAGATGCATTTGAGCAACGTTTTGTTAAGGGATTTTTATTCTTTTTTTTTGAGGGGGGGGGGGGGGGGGGCGAGTGAA